>PVLD010009492.1:0-76717 GCA_004027595.1 Dinomys branickii | reverse complement strand
GCTCTGGCTCGGGAGGCGGGAGGGATCGAGCTGTCCGTGCTCTCAGGGCGCTAGGGCCCAGCAAATCCTTCTCTCCGCTTCTGGCGGCGTTTGTGGCCCTCCACGCGGCTCGCCCGACACGCGCGAAACGTGGGATTGCCGGGCGTCTCCGCTGCTAGCAAGCAGATCTCTGTCGGGAGCCGCCGGGGGGCTGCACCGGCTCGGGAGGCGGGAGGGCCCGAGGCGGCCGCGCTCCCACTGCGCTTGGACCGATCCCAGCTTCTTCCCCGCGGGGATCGTCCCTGGCTCCCAGGGTCTGGGACTTTCCCACGTCTCGCCCCGGCAGCCTGGTCCGCCCTACCACATCTCCCCCGGCATCTCAGAGAAATACGCCCAGTTTAAACTTCCCAGCCGAGGTCCTGGCATTCACGCTCGCCAAGTCTGTCTCGAGCTAGTGGTGTTTATTAAGGAGGTTTGCTCCCTTGCTGCTCACCTGGTCGCCATCTTCCCCGGATCTCCGATCACTGTGAATTTGAGGGCAGCCTGAGCTATATACAGTGAGATCCTCGGCCACCGCGCACCCTGCTCCGGCCGTGACGGTGTCCTCCAGCCTCGGCCCGACTCCCACCTCGCTCCGGCCGCGATGTCCAAACCGCCGCGGCTGCTTCTCTCTTTTCCTTCTTTTATTAATTTTTAAGTTTAATTTTTTGGTGCTACTATAAATGGTATAAATTTTTTCATAATTTTTCCTAGTGAATTCATTATTGCTGTATAAAAGTGCTATTGATTTTTGTGTGTTTTTTGTTATTCCATTACATTGCTGAACTTGGTTATTAATTCTAAAAGGCTTTATGTGAAATACATAATTTTCCCTTCTTTCTTTTTTCTTTTCCTTCATCCCGGTTGTTCTTTCCTTTTGAGCAGTTTCCTTTTATTTCACAATACCTATCATACCGCTTAGATTTTATTCACTCTTTCAGGTTCTTACACTAGTGAGGCAATATGGTGTTTACACATGTGGGTCTGATTTATTTCACTTACAAATATGGTCTCTAGTTGTGTCTACTTACCTATAAAAGTGTCGAGTTTATTTTTCTTTATAGCTGAGTAATACTCCATTATACAAAACTACCACAACGTTTTTATCCATTCCTCAGTGGATGGGCATTTGCGTTGCTTCCATGATTTAGCTATTACAAATTGCGCTGCTATGAACATGAGTGCACATAGATCACTATGATACGATGTTTTCAGTTATTCTGGGAAAATACCCAGAGGGAAATAGCTGGGTTGCATGGAACTTCTAGTCTTAGTTTAGTGAGGAATCTCTAAACTGATTTCCGCAGTGGTTTCACCAGTCTGCGTTCCCACCAGCTGCGGAGAGGGGCTCCGTTTTCCTCACAGCCTTACCAGCATGCTGTTGGTTGATTTCTCGAAGGAGCCATTCTCACTGGGATGAGATGGAATCACTGTCACCACTCCCACTCAGCATGATCTGGAAGCATTATCCAGAGCAATCAGACAGGAGAGAGAGAGAAGGGTAGGAAAGGAAGAAGTGAAATTATCGTTATTTGCAGATGACGTGATACTCTACATGGAAGACTCAAAAAACCCCACCATAAGACTCTTAGAATTAAAAAACAAATTCAGTAGTGTAGTTGGATACAAAATCAACACTCAAAAATCAATAGCATCCCTACACACAAACAACAAACACACTGATAGAGAAACTCAGGAAATCATACCTTTCACCATAGCATCTAAAAACTTGAAATATTTAGGAATCATATTTCTATTAGTTAGTCTTTTGTTGTGCTGAGGTGAGCAACTGATTATAGCAGAAAGCTTTGTCGTATTGTATAGACATCTCTTTTTTTATTTACTAGTACATGTTTGCAATACATGCATTTTCTAGCCATCTTGGGGAACTGGTACATGTACATAATATGGTTTATTTCTTTTTCTAAATCCTCTTTCCTCTTCCCTCCACTCTTCTTCTTTTTAATCCCCTTTCCCCCTTTTTATTCTAGAGACCTCTTGGATGTCTGCTTTTCAGTGATGCACTCCTGTTTATTATACACATCTGTCTCTGTCCCAGAATTCCAATACCTCCATCTGTTTGGAAGGTGAGACTGGAAATGGGCAGCAGTGTTCTTAATTATAGCAAGGCAGTCTAGACATCGGCATGCTGACAGCAATAACTGTGTCACCTTGGCTATAATAATAAAACCAGCAACAATAACAGTATTAAAGACCAAGTGTTTAGTGACATACCCTAAGAAACAATAGTGTACTACACTTAACCATAGAAAAGAGATCTATAATTACACCAGAAACACTAAGACAAACCAAACCTACGGTAAGTAGCTACTAAAGGGAATAACTTTATCTTCACTAAAAATGGAATAGTGTTCAGCAGCAATAGCACAGAATTAACTCTCTAAAGATTCAGAAAGCTTAATAGTTATACTACTAAAGGTGGGTGGATAAAGTTATACAGGGTGGATAACTGGAGAATAAGCAAAATATGCTTTAAATACTGATCAATGGAAGGTGAAAAATAGGAGAGAAAAGTGAGACATGGTATCCTATTAAAGAGTAAAAGGAGCTTCATAGTATTCCATAATAGTAACAGAAAAGAATGAATAATAAAAAGAAGAAGAAAGGAAAATCAGAACAAAATGGAGTGAAACAGAAAAATAAGAAGAGAAAAAGTTAAAAGAAGAAAATAATAAAAAACCAAACCCCCTAAACCAATGAAGGTAAAAGGAAAAGAAACGGTCGGGTGAAAAAGTTTCCTTTGAGTATTTGAAAGAGTGACTGGTTTATTTCCAGTTTCTGAAACCTTGGAATCCAGAAAGTCCAGATTCCTGCCTCCCTAGCCATAAGGCTGGTGGATTTTTGAGGGGCCATCCCTGCTCCAGTGACCTTCTGTTTCTACACCCCATACTATGGCAAGTGTTCAAGCTGAAGGGAGTCCTTGCTCATGTTGGCAGGTGGGAAAAAGTGTCAGAGCTCTGGTCTCTGTTGGGCATAGGAAGGTCAGGGGCCACTGATCAGCCTGCACCCTCTCACGGTTGTCTCCCAAGGATGCCTCTTGCTTAGTCCCTGTGGGAATGTAACACTGGAAACCCTGAAGTGCAATTGTTCTGTAGTGGTTCTGTGCCTCAGTCCTAAATAGCTGCTTCCCTAAATGGATCCAGATTAAATACTCTGGCAATATGGTAGGTCTTTTCCAAATGTAGTCTGCCATGAAAGCAACATTTGTGCTGTAAAATCCTGCACCCTTTTAGTTTACAATAGCACTAGGCTTATCTTGTGGATATTGTTGATGGCCAGTTTTGTTTTTGTCCTTGGAGTTGCCAAGTCTCTGGGCTTACATTCATTCCCAGGGTATTGGCCTTGCCCATGACCAGGTTGGGTTGGTCAGCACCTCTGCTACCCAGGAGCAAGCGGAAACAAGTCACAAAAATGTGGACTTGGAGTTGGTGGGTGGCCATGGCCAGGACATAGAATCCACAAGCTCAGAGTTGATCAGGGTGAATGGGGCCTGTAGAAGACTTTCTAAAATCCAGGCATATAAGAAATTATACATCACAATGAAGTCATTTGGAAGGTTGAAAAAATTGCCTACCCGCACCTTTCTTTTTCAAAACATAGTTAGGATTCATCCTTTGACTTTGTAGAGTTGTATGTTTCTCAAATTTACATAGTTGTATTATCACAGGAAATGAAGCTTTTTCCTACAGAAATTTATCATGAATGCAGTGTAATTGCAAAAATACTTTTGAGAATTAAATAACATTGGAAAACTTCTAATATAACAGTTTGTAATAGACCCATAATACATAGAAAATATCATTATATATTGTTATATTGTCATATTGGCTTCCTCACCCAAAGCATAAATCTTTGCTCCTTCTTCTGACATATCCTCAGAAACAAAAAAAATCATCTATGAGTATGGTCTCTAGTTGTAACCATTTATCTGTAAAGTCCTCAAGTTTATCTTTCTTTATAGCTGAGTAATATTCCATTATATAGAAGGGCCACAATTTTTTATCCATTCCTCAGTGGATGCACATTTGTGTTGCTTCCACAATTTAGCAATTAAAAATTGCACTGATACAAACACGGGTGCACATATATCACTGTGATATGGTGTTTTCAGATCTTGGAAAATATCCAGAAGGGGAATGGCTGGGTTGAATGGGATCTCCAGACCTAGTATGCTGAGGAATCTCCAAACTGATTTCCATAGTGGTTTCACCAAACTGCACTCCCACCAGTAATGGAGAAGAGTTCCTATTTCTCCACAGCCTCGCCAGCATTTATTATTGGTTGATTTTTTAATGATAGCCATTTTTACTGGGGTGGCTAAAAAAGACCTTCATGTATAAGCAACATATTGTCTCACTAGTGTAAGAACCTGAAAGAGTGAATAGAAGTTAGGAGGTAGGACAGACATTGTGAAATGAAAGGAACATGCTCAAAAGTAAAGAGCAACTGGGGTAAGTGAAAAGAGAAAGGAAAGAAAGGGAAATTAATTATGTATGTATGTATATACAGGATAGCTAACATAGTTGAACTACTGACTTCTATTGCTTTACTGAGATGAACAGTTGATGATTAATTACTTGATCATTTTTGCATGTCTCTGTTTGTTCTCCTGAGAAACCACTTTGAAAATATCAATACATAATACAACCTTTGTTAATTTCCTACTACTTTGGCTGTAACTCTGTGCTGCTTGTATTGTTCTTATGCTATTTTGTAAATGGATGTAAATCTGCTAATATGTTTTCCTTCTTTTATTTTTAAAATAAATTTTTAAAAATCATCATTCTGCCCACCTCTCAATCTTGCATCTACCTGTTTATTCTCTGCACTACAATTAGCTGTTTTTTCTGGGTCAAAAATCCACCTCGTTTCTCTGCTTAAGGATCTCTTCAATTACATTATACACTTAGTATTTTTTTCTGCAGTTCTACCTAGACATTGGACCTAGTGATTCATGTATGGCAGGCAATCTTTCTGACACTAAGCTAGATCCCTAATCCTTTTTACTTTAAGACAAGATTTTGCTAAATTGCTGAGGCTGACTTCAAACTTCCAATCCTCTCACCTTAGTGTACAAACAATTGTGTTTACAGGCATGCCCCTCTGTATTTGGCTTATACATTTAGAATACCTAACCACCTGCCTCTGCTCACTCCCCCCACCAGCCTAACCCTCATGATGAGAATCTACGTACTGGGGCACCGTCTCATGCCTTCTGGGGATTGAGCACAGTTTCTTTGCTTTCAATATCTATCTGTACCAGCTAATTGTCACCTTGAGATTAAGACACTCCTGGTGAGGTTTGCTGTGTGTGAGATGCTATACTTCTGAGTACACTTTTAGGAGGTGGGATCTAGCTGTACGAGGTGGGTCATGGGGAATGTGCCTTTGGAGAGACTCTCTCCTGGTGGTGATCTTCCCTGTTTTTTGCTTCCCAGCTACTGTGAGGTGAGCAGATGCCCTTCTACCATGCTTTAGAGCCAGCCATGTCTGGACTGAAATGTGGAAAACTGAGAGCCAAATAAAACATTTCCTTCTTTCAATTGCTGGTGTCAAGTATTTTGTCCCAGCAATGGAAAAGCTGGTCAACATATGATCCTAATTTTCCAACCAACACCCTCTATGTCAGGTCCCTTGCTGAGGTGTTAAAGTGACTTGCTTGCACACTTGTTCTCTCAACTAGAATGAACAGCAGTATGGCAATGTAGAGAGCACAGAGACTTACCATGTGCAGATTAAGAATACAGATATCCGAGCAGAGCAAACCTGGGCTCTGGCCTTTACTGCCTTATAAATCTCATCTGCAAAGCAACAGTCTTAATAGCACCTACTTCATAGGGTTGCTGCAAAGATGAAATGGTTGTTTTGCATTTCACATCATTTCATGACATGCTCAGTGTTAGAGTTTATATTAACAATGTCCCCACAAAGGCCTTATGTGCTCAAAGGCAGAACTTTTGAATTAGACCATAGAGGTGCTGTAGCTAAATTGCCTTTAGAAGGTAAGGCCCATTCCTGAGGCGGATCACCAGGAGCATCGCCTAGAAGTATGTGTCACCCTGCCTGACCCCTCTCTTTTTTCCTGGCTTTCTGGCCTTCATGACATGAGAGCTTTCCTTTGCCATGCCCTTCTGCCATGCCATTTCTGCCTGTAGCCTGCTGACCATGGATTATAACTGCAAGCCAACAACTGTGAGTCACAAACTTCTTCTTTAAGTAGTGGATGGTGGGCACTGTGGCTCAGTAAGGAGAAACTAAGATACCCAATAAGTTTTAGCAGTTCTGTTTCAGCTTCATAATAGCTAAAGCCTAGAGCAGAATAGATGTTTACTTAAAAGTAAATGAATATTGTGAAATGGGAAGAAAATGCTCAGAAAGAAAGAGAAATGGAATGGGGGAAAGGAGAAAAGAAGGAAGTGAAAGGAAAAATAGATAAATAAATATACACACACACACACACATATATATACACACACAAAATAGTTAAAACAGTTATACTACTAATTGCTATTAGCTCATTAAAAAGAAAGTTTGATGCCTAAATTGTTTGATTTGATGCCTATATCTTATAGTATGAGCAACTACTTTGAAGATAACAATATGCAATGTTCTAACCTTTGTTACTATCCTACAATCTTGTTTTGAAATTTCATACCATTGTTTTTATTGTTTATTTTTCTTTTCTTTAAAATAAAAAGTACTGAATGAATTGGCAACTCAAGAAACATCTCAGAAATGTATGTCTATATACTTAAAAAGGGGGGTTGTTTTGTCAGCCTTCACTGGTCACTAACAGTGAGTGAAATATTCACATTGAATAGTTATCTATGTGATCACATTACTGTGACAATTATTTTTGCACTGCTACCCCTGAATTTACTAATATACACACTCACACCAACCTTTGTTTGGTGCAACCTTTGTTTTATATGTGCAGGAGGCAAAGCTTTCATTATACCAAAGATTTGTGTTGTGTGCTTTTCTTCAGTCATATATTTCAGAAGGAAAATCTGCATTCTTTATGAGACTGGTCCTAAAATTTCATAGATTTGAATTATCCTCAAAGTCTGGTTATGCATCAAAAGATCTCATTTCTTGGTGCCTGAAATGAAGAGCTCCTAGGTTACTCATACACTGTGCTTTGAGGAAAAGCTTTTCACAGATGGAAGGGCATAAAAATGATGAGCTGTTATCTTGTAGTCCAAAACTCCACTCTCTGAACATGAAATATTGATATTAAATCAAACTGTACCTGGTTTTCTCCATATGAATACTTCCAAGTTCTTGACCTCTGTTCTGTTGCTGTTTCATTTTAGGCAGAATTCCAGTGGCATGGTGGTGACTGGTGCATGTCAAAGGACATATATGAATGTCTGTGAAAGACAAAATGAAATTGGACTGGTGTGCTTGTGTATTTTAGTAAGTTCAGCAGTGGCAGTGCAAAAATAATTGCCATGGTGATGTGGTCAGATGGATAACTATTCAATGTGAATATTTCACTCACTTTTAGTGACCAGTGCAGGCTGACAAAATTTGTAGCATTCATAAATAACAAATTATAAAAAATAAATTCTATACAAGATTTAAACCTGACAGAAAATTAGTTAAGGTATTCTTGCTCCCATAGCAAACAAATTCAAAGCTTCTACTGATTCAAACGCTCATTTCTTACTCATCATCAGATAAAATGAATATTCCTGTAACAGGAGCTCCCAATGAGCACTGATTCAGTGTCCTTAGTTCCCTGAATCCGGCTCACGTACAACGCATTGTTTCAAATTTGACACATTTAATTCATGTGAAGAAAATGAGCACAGAGAATTTATACTGTAAAGTTTTTATGTACCTGGCCCCAAAATGCTACACTGTGATTTCTATCCACATTCCACTGGCTAGAACTCAGTCCCCTGGCTACATCTAAATGTAACACAGACTGTGTAATGCCTGGCTTTTCATAGCAAAAAGAAAAGCTTTTGCTCATCATACAGAAATCTTTGCCATAGCTAGCACAGGATTTCTAAACTCATTCTTCATCTTTATTAGCAAAAGCTGTGACAGAGTAAAAGCTTTATTTAATAATATTTTAAAAAGCAGACAAGATCAGTGCATTGTATTCTTACATCTGGTAATCTGAGCAACTTCGTTAAAGATAACAATATGGACTATAACAGCCAATGTTAATGCTTCTCATCTTGTTTTGAAATTCAGTATCATTTTTATTTTTGTATTGTTTTCTGTTTGCCTTCATTGTTGTTATTTTGTTATTGTTCCTTTTCTCTTTAAAGTAAAAATAAAATGCAGTAATGATAAAAGGGTCACATCCAAAAGCTAGAGACCTCTGGTACTCTTAACCATTCATTTTCCTTTCCTTGTACTTACCTCTGTGTTTCTTAATCCTGTACTTGGACTTCTACTTCTTGATGTACCAGGTTTTTTCTTTCTTTCGTTTTCATTTTTATTAGCCCATGTTGGCAGTACATAGTGGTCACATCCGTTTAATTCTGTCTTCACTCCTTTCCCCTCCACACACTGCTCCCGCCACCTTTCAGTCCCTTTCTCTCCTGCAGTTGATCCATCTCCTCATTTCCTATTATCTGTCTTTCATTTTGCTCTAGTTTTTACTAGTATAAATGTGTATGGTACATAGGGGACGCATTCATGGTGGGTAATTGACACCTGTAGGTGTCACATCTTAATGATTTTTAGAGACTCGCGTCCTTGCTCCTTCTCTCCTCCCTGTCCCTTCCCAATTTGCAGAAAATCTATCTCCCTGCTTCCTGTTATCCTTTTATTACTTTCCTCTTTAATTTATTTATAATTTGGGCTATTCATACAAGTGAAATTATGACACGTAAGGTTCTGTGTGATTTATTTCATTTAGTATTATGGATTCAAGGTACATCTCTTTTCTTAAAAATCACTCAAATTTGTCTTTCTTTATGGTGGAATAACACTCCATTTGCTTAAATGGCACATTTTCTTTTCCCATTCATGTGTTGATGGACATTAGGCCGCTACCAAGATTTAGCTAATATGAATATATATGATAAAATTGAGACAGTAATAAAGAAAAGTCTATCAACTAAGAAAGGTCGAGGACCTGATAGATTCATTTTGGAATTCTATAAAAACTTCAGGAAGGATATAATGCTAACACATATCATAAGCTCTTTAATGAATTGGAAAGGGAAGAAGTACTTCTACATTCATGCATATAAACTAGCATTGGTCTGATTAAAAAAAAAACAAATAAGGACCACACTAAGAATGAGAATTACAGCCCAATCTCCTCAATGAATGTAGACATGAAGATCCTCAAGATGCTGGCAAATAGAATTCAACACATGATCAAAAAGTTTGTATATCATAACCCCTTAGTTTTCATCCCAGGGATGCAAGAATGGTTCCACACATGCAAATCACTATATGAAATACATCACATAAACAAAAAGACAAAATCACATGATCACGTCAATAGACATGGAGAAGGCTTTTGATAAAGTCAAACATCCACTCATGATTTTTTAAAATCCCTTATGAAAATAGGTATAGAAAAATCTTAACCTGATGAAGACAATTTATGACAAAACAATGGCCGACATCATAAATGAGGTGTCCTGGTTACTTTTCTCTCAAAGTACCAGATGCTCAAAGTTAAAGGAGGAAAGGGTTATTTATCTCAGTTCATAGAGTTTTCAGTACATACTCAGCTGGCTCCAAGGCAAAGTGGTACATGGCAGAGGGCAACATTTCATAGTGATGGACAGCAACAAAAGCAACAAGAGCAAAAACAGAGGAGCATGAGAGCAAGCCTCTTTCTCTCCCTTATACTGTATGTAGACTTCCCACCCCAGGGCGGGTGTAGCACTCACACCTATAATCCCAGTATTGGGCCATGAATCAATCACAAACTCTAAAAACCCACCCCATGGTTACATGAGGTTTTGGGGGCACATCCAGACACAAAACGTTACATAGGGAAAAACTGAAAGCTTTTACTCTAAAATTAGGAACAAGACAAGGATGTCCATTGTCACCACTCCTGTTTAAAACTCTAGCACAATCAGGCAAAAGAAAGAATAAAATATGAATTCTGCTACTTTAAACACTGGTATGCATATATCACTAAAATATTATATCTTTAACTCTTTAGGGAAGAGACATAGCTGGAATTTCTAGTTTTAGTTTTTTGAGGAATCTCCCTGCTGATATCCATAACTGTTGTACTAATTTGCATTCCTATCAGCAATGTACAAGTGTACTATTTTCCCCACAGCCTCATCAGAATTCATGGTTTTTGAGTTCCAAAAAGGAACTCATAGACCTTAAAAGTCAAAGCATAAGAAGCATTATTCCATACACAAGACCTCAAAACCAAGTAGGAATAGCACCATTTAATGAGACCCTCTTCGCAAATTATTTTTCAGTGATAATTTTACAAGACCATGAAATAATATTTGTTATCAGCATCCTTAAAATAAAAACAAAGCAAAGCAAAGAAAAAACAAAAGGTAGCTCTTATTTTTAACACATCCCAAAGATACAGTCTCCCCTTTGAGTCCCTCTAATTATATTACCATTCTGCTTAGAAGCAGTATTCTAAAGGAGAGTCGAATCCACCTAGAAGGACTCTGAGAAAACTTCTTAAATACTTAAACTTTACTTTCCTCATCTATGAAATGAGAAGATTGTGTCTACATTATTAATTATTGTGGTGTTTAAATGTGATATTTTTGGTAGAGTACTCTATACTGAGCTACATCTACTGTGAAAACTCAACATATATTAACTATCATCCTAGGATGTTAGGATATTTTTATTTGAGTTTCTCTGTAAGTTCTAGTACCTGAAGTGTATTTCTTCCTTAGGCCTCCAATTCTCCCACAAGTTTTCAAATTTTGCAACTTTTCTGCCAGTCACCACATTGCTGTTTTTAGGGCGTGGAGATATATACTAATAGAACTAAGATTAAATATGGATTCAAGTTATCTTTTTCTCTCTACTTCATGGACTTAGAGATTCTTACTAATCTCTGTAAGGGAACAGAGCTCAGTACATGGATTAGTGCAAACCTAGGAACATTAAGCCGCAAATAAATCAAAGCATATGTCTTATGAAGCTATTGTTTATGTGAGCTTTATGCCAGGTTCTTGTCAAATACTTTTCATTTAAAGTTTACAACAACTTCTAAGATTGACGATATACCCCCTTGTATGCACAGGGAAATTGAACTTCAGGGAAGTTCAGTAATTTTTCAATTTCATATAGATAGGAAAGAAGAGATAGCAACAAAACCAAGTTCTACCAGTTCTCAAAGCCAGAAACATTAAATGCTATGAGACCTGCTCCTCCCTGCATTGATTATAATGGGTGTAGTTTTAACTTTAATTTTTAATACCTAGTAGAACAGGGAATTCAGAGAAAGTCAAGATAAAGGAATGGGGATTTGTAGAGTATTAATTCTAAAGACTTTCAGGGTCAGTAACAGGTAACTACTGTTCTTTCTGGTGACTGCTAAAAAGTAACAATTATTCTACTCATGGAATTACAGAATGCTATACCCACTATGGGAATGAGTTGTGTACCTTTTTCTTGAAGGCTAGGGCTTTTAAGAATTGAGACATAATTTAGATGAAGCCCAGGAGGAGTGCAACTACTAATAGGCAACTATTTTCTAACATTCTCTTGGCAAATTAATTCTATTCATATAAATTTTTCATCTTTGAATTCTTGCATTTGAAAATTAACATTGTATATATTTTTATTTTAAAGAGAAAAAACAATAAAAACAAGGGTACAGTATTTCAAAACAAGATAATAGGAAATTAACAATGGTTAATATATTGTATATTGTTATCTTCAGAGTAGTTCAGATTATAAGATACAGGCATCCAAGATTGATCAAATGATAATATTGTACACATTAACAAAAAGAAAGGCCAACACTTTTAGGTTACTAGTTTCTCCAAGTTTCCCATGTACCCCCTCATATTAATTCTAGGCCCTATCTCTCTTTCAAATTCTGCTGCATCAGTTTGTCATTGTTAAAAAATCATGTGGAAAATCAGGAAAGTGTTCTAATATCATTTACATGAAATAGTAATTAATATATTTTTCAAAATCTAAGGCTTTTGTAACTAAAACTCGGAATTATTTTCTTAAAAAGAGTTATATGATGAACTAACTCATATCTTCATCTCTTTGCCAAATTATGAGCACTTTTTGAATATCCCCACCCAATGGAAACACCATAACACGTGGAATATAGAAAGTAAAAGTATATTCTTTCTCCTCACAGAGGCAAAGGGTGGATAAATAGCATAAATGTCCAATAGGAACCAAGAATATTTACCTAAAATATAATTAACAAATTACGAATTTCTCATAGGATGACAGCTTCAAGAAATGTTGTTAAATTCGATTATGAATTTCTAGAAATGAACTATTCAACTGAAATTCACATATCTTTGGTATACTGTTAAGCAAAATAGTTAAGAAATGAAATAAGAATCTAATAATCTGCTGTAATACTTCAGATTCATAAAAATGAGTAAAGTAATAAGAAAATAAAAGATTTCCATAAGTACATATATTAAAAAGAAGAAATCCCACTAATGAAAATTATTTTCTTTCTGAGTTTTGGTCCTTAAGAGTGTTTCTAAAAATCACTTTGATTTAGCATATGTGGGTAAATAAATTGCTAGAGAGTCTCTATTTCTATAAGTTTATTGTCCTTGAGTGAGAAGACATGACCTAGTCCCTGTTTCCACTGTTCTTTTATGATCTTTCAAAAGAATGGGTGCTCTTAAGACAGCCACAAAAGAAGACCAAGAGAAGCATACCACAGAAAAACATATCCTTAGGGAAAATATTTTTGCATCAAACTGCATACATGGTAGATTTCACTAGCCAATGTTAACCATTCTAATTAAAAAATCATATGGAAAATCTAGAAAGTGTTCTAATATCATTTCCATGAAATAATAATTAATATCTTTTTCAAAATCTAAGACTTTAGGTTAATAAATTTAAACCAAAATTGAATATATAGATTTTTCTTCAGTTGAAAAGATACTTCACCAAATAGGGGAGAGAAAGCTAGGCTTAAGTTAAGTAACAGTCAGTGTATGCCTAAAAAGTTAAACAGTGACCACATACAGACAAAAAGCAACTCAAAACATGACAGCACCAAACTAACAGAAAACTGGTACGTTTCAATTCCACTAGTCCTTACTTGGACATTATTAATTTGCACTCTTCATGGGCAATGATCAGACATAGTGTGGCTACAGCCTAGACCTGAAGTCCACATGCATCATCTATGGCTCTGCAGCTGGGGAACCCTGGAGACATCCTTCAGGCCTGTGTGTCTTGCCTATAACACCCTGGCTACTACATTGCTCTCTGTCCTGCCTGTTGCCTCCTGCCATTAGTCATTTTGATCTCAGGCGACAAGCTAGAAGATGCTGCTGACTGACTGTGCTGGGGGAATATGGAAGGTGGGTGGTCACACAAGGGAGCTGAAGTCTTTGAAAATCTTTAGAGTAGGCCATCCGTGCATTTCTAGAGTCATAAATTGTCACACTAAGCTGATAAGCTCATTTTAGGATGTGTGTTTTTGAAAGAAATATGGGTAACAACTTGTCCTAAAATCATTTCACAATGTAGTAAACAATATGAAACCAGCCCAGCAATCCAGCATTTTATTCTGCTATTAAATTTTAACAAATAAACAAAAATTAGACCCTATAATCATTCTCAAGCAAAAGTGGAGTACAAGTGCAAACTAATTATATCTATTGGAAAAAAATTATTTCCCCAGTTTTGTCATGAAGTATTGTTTGCAAGGTTATTTTTATTTTGCATGCATGTACACTGTAGTGTTCAACATTTTAATTGCTACTTCCTCAATAAAATTATTGGAAATCTTCCATCTTGCCATTAGCACTTGCAAAATAACTGTTAACAATATGTTATCCAGACACAGAAACTTTATAATTAACATTGGAATAGTCTTCAAAGTCTGGTGACTAAAATATATCCTATAAAAATTACTGGACTTCATTCAATGCTGTTCTGCTGTTTTAAAGTTCAGTAAATGTGTTGAGGGGGAGATATTTGGCAAAGTAAGTTAGGCAGTCTGGCAGGGAGGCCTGAGATGCTGGAGAATTTGGTTTCTTTTGCATGGTAAATGTACAAAAGGCCTCCAGAGCTTCAGCGTAACCCCTGAAAGGCTGAAGGAGATCTGACCAAATGTGACTCCCAGTGGGATTCTGAACAATCATTCGGGGCTATACTCCCACCTTGTCAGTTGATGAGGTGCTGGGGCAGGTTCCATTTAGGCAATAAAACACAACAGGCCATGTATATATCTGGGTGATTATAGCATAACTCAGATTATGTTATAAGTCATGAGGCTGAAGGCCAAGTGTCTTAACTCCATGAGAAGTGTAATATTGGCCCTGAAACACACTGCCTGAAGTGTCTTATTGCTGTCAAGAAATGGAATTTCTACAGTACATTAAGAAAAGGAAAACACTTAGCACAGTGGATTTAAAATAACTATGGCCATGACATCACTGACAGCTAATCAAAACTCTAATTGCAACCAGAGTTCTGAGGCTATTGTACAAAAGGTCTTAATGGACACAGGCATGCACAAAAGAGAGAACAATGCCTATACCATGAAAGGAACTTCAGTAGCTGTGGAAATTGTGTGTGTAGGTGGGTGGGGGGAGACCACTGGAAGGCTTCAGGCAGTCTTATTAACAGTGGGTGGGTATCTGCAATTAACTCACCTTGAGCTGTTAAACCAAGAAAAACCAGTGTAAACACTCCTTGACTATTTTTTCTGCTTTAGTTTCCACTTTACTGTAAATGCACTTGGATATTTCTTTAAATTATTGAGAGATGACATAGTATACATTTTTAAAAAATACTCAATTCAGACGTCCTAGAAGAGATGAAAGGTAACAATGAACTGAAAAGAATTTAGGGGTCACATGTTGCTCATGATCCATGCAAGGAATTCCCAGTGATATTAAGTTGAAGTTGTCTAAAAGGATTGAAGTCAGTATATGATTATAAGGACACAGCTCAGATTTTACATCTGAATCTGCCTAACACCACAAAGTGAAACATGCACCTCAAGGTCCAGTTAATAGTCTCCATAAATTTAGCCATGCCAAAGCACACACTGAGGAAGTGTGTTCCAAAGGTGTGATGGTAGGAACATAACATCATCACAAATGAAAGCAAAAAGAAGACTGTCTCAGGAGTCCGAGGATTTGGGTCTGATGATTTTCTGGGTCACTGTGAATAAGTATTTAATTTTTGAGGACTTTAATTTCCTTCAGGAAAGCTCCCCTAGACTCTAGTTTACAGACATGGCTTCCTCAGACTAAAAATAAAGCTACTGAGACATTTCATGGAAGTTTGCTACCCATGCCATAAAGAGGTAAAATATAACTGAGAAATGCTATTTTTAATAGATTATGAGATACATGTGCATTTAGAAAGGAAAGTCACCTAAGAAACTAACCAGCAATTGTTAGCCTTCTAGATAACTAATTGCTACTGCATTCTTACTAATGGCATCAATTCTCCAGGTTCTTACGGGAAAAAGCAAATAGTTTTCCTATCAAAGATCACATTCAAGTTCTGGAACAATTGCTCCACAAAATATGTTTCTCATTTCTAATTTTAGTGAACATTTTTACCAATATCATATACTCAAGGCAGTAATTGTACTCTACCTGTGACAGAATATGTCTAATAGTTTTATTGATGCATATTTCTAATAACCTTTATATATTTCTAACAATATTTCTATTAGCATGGTTCCTTTTGAGCATAAAATATTAAATGAGTAAATAAATAAAATTGAGTATAAAATTCCAATTCCTTAAAAAGATTATACTCTTATTCTTATAGCATAGAAAACACTTTATTATGCCAAGAATTTTGTGTGTAAGGATTTTACAATTCAGTTTTGTTTAAAACTTAGTAAAGATGTGGAAGAAAATAATCCTTCTATACTGCTGATGAGAATGTAAATTAATATAGCTATAATGAGAATCAGTGTGGCCATTCCTAAAAAAAAAAAAAAAACCAATTGGTATATTCCAGGAGAAATTAAAATCAACATAAGATAGGGATATTTACCCATTTTTGTTGTGACAGAATTCAGAATATCTAAGATATAACACAAGCTTATGTAACTGTCAATAGATGAATGAAACGCATGAATGAAGAAAATGCGGTATCTATACACAGTGGAATATTATTAAACCATAAAGAAGAATGAAATTGTGTCACTAGAAGGAAAATTAGCAAAATTGAATATCATTATATTAAATGAAATAAACCAGACTCAGAAGACAAGTGTTACATGTTAAAAGAAAAATGGCTTGGAAAGTAGAAGAGAGATTATTACTAGGTAAGAAGGGAGTAAAAGGAGGGAGCACAAGAGAAGATAATACAGGGGAGATGTAATAAAAATACATTATATGCACATAAGAAAATACCACATTATAACCCAACATTGTCTAAAGTTAATATACACTAATATAAAATACAATAAATGTATTAAATACGTATTAAATGGATTAAATAAGAATTAAATAATGTATTAAAATACCTGAAAATAGATTAGTTTTATGTAACGTATTAAAGTGGTTATGAATCCTGATTTTAGTGACATCTTAATTTTAATATACATTTGTTCTAGGTAGAAATAAGCCATACTTCCAATTCTGTTTTAACTAATGATCCTTTATTTTTAATGAAATGAGATTTTTCATAGTTGTAATAACCTTCTAAGTATGTAATTATAAGATAAAAGCTGGATTTTTATATTTACTCAGCTAATTATTGAAGATGTAAAACACTCTTATCACCTTTATGTTAGCCACTGAATGAGTTTATTGAAATACATTCCACTAACACTAATAATGAGTGTTGAGTTTCTTTTCTTCTTAATTTTTCTATTAGCAATGTTTGTGATACAAAATAAGTACTTTTATCATAGGAGATTGGTGCATATATGCAAAAATGAAGTATTTTGCAGAGATACGAGCACTAGGATCTAGTATTTGTTAACGACATATTCACAGTCGTGGAGAAATTGTACTTTTTTGCTGTTGTTGTTGCATATCAATGAATACAGTATGTGTTTGCAAAATACATGCTTCAAATGCCCCAGGAATAGTGTAATCCACTCTTACCTTTCGAGTGATCTACCTGGGAATAGATACCATGGGCTGCCACTACATGCCCAATTGCCAATATTTGAATTTATGAATAGCCTGGATAAATTAAGTCCACAACTAAACCCAGCTCCATGACTTAGATGTTCTTTGTAATATCCACATGAGAAAGGTCACTAAGATGTTAGTGATATTTGGTTAAAGACCCAAAATACTCCTCCGACAATCATCCCCCTCAGAAGTTCCTGCTGCTCCCTTTCCCCACACACAGATACACAGGTAAAAGAAAAACAAACTACAAAGTTCTGGTTTATGTGTGTTTTAGAAATTGGCTTAGTCCGCCTCAATCACTTCCAGTGCAAAGTGAAGTTAAAATTGGGTCTGTGTATGTAGCACAATCTAAAGGACTAAATGGAGCCTCTTCTTGCCCCAACCCCTGTCTCATAAGCTCTTACAACTTTGAGACCAGTCACACAGTACAGAGATCAAGGCACTTGATCTGAAGTGCAGGAAGTGCAGGTAGCACCTGACCTCACTGCACTAGGAGCAAGGGGAGGGTTACAGAAAAATGCGTGAACAAAGGGCATTAACCCAGTGGTACTGGCCACCTATTCATAGTCTACAATTGGAGCAATCAGCTTGGCAATTGTCCTTGCTTGGGAAAGAGTAAAGAAGAGGCTGAGCAGAGAAAGAGGCTAGAAATACAGATGCAGCCACTTCCTCTGCTTCAGTGCTTCCTCTTTGGCCAACACTTCATCAACTTGATGTTTTAATCACATATTCTGGGAAATGAGAATGGACTATTTGATTTTTAAAAGTAATATATTAAATGTACTTGTATAATAACCTTTAAACATATTGTTTTATTTACTTCCCTACTTGTTGGGACAAATTCTCTGATATCCACAATTTTAGAGAAGAGAGATTTCCTGCTGACTCTCAGTTCATAGAGGTTTCAGTCCAAGGCCTGCAGGCTTCATGGCAGGGCAGAAGGGCAGCAGGGTGGAGGAGTGTGGTGGAGGAGCACTGCTCACAGTGTGGTGGGAGGGAAGCAGAGAGATCAGAGAGAGATTTGAGAAGGGAGATACCCTTCGAGGTCCTCACCACAGTGACTCACTTCTTCCCACTAGACTGCACCTTCTAACGACAAGTTAACATCCAGCAATGCCCCACTAATCCAATCACCTTCCAAAACCCCTGCCTGTGAACACATGAGGCATGGGGGAACATCTAGATATAAACCACAATGCATGCAATGATAAGATAAAATCTGGATTCCAGTATCAATCTACTCAATGACCTAGGATGTAAAATGCTGCCTCTAAGGTAGGCCTGAACACGTTCAGTAAGAAATATTCTACCCACGCCACTATTAAGAGCTGCACTATGTATGTGTAACATAAGTGAGGTCAAAAGGAAGACTTTTTGTGTGTGGATAGCAAGTTCAGGGAAGAGAACAGCAAAAAGGCAGGAGCTGTGGGACCGGCTTTGGAGAAGTTGAAACTGCCTGGCAGGGCATCGCATTCCATTGGTGAATTGTGACACAACATCCAGAAAAGCCTGTTGCTGACTCACAATTCACTCAGGTCCTTTTGTCACATCTTCCATGTAGGAAAGGGATCGTGAGAACAGGAGTCTACACTCAGTGCAGGTGGTGGTCGCAGGGTAGGGGAGGCACGCAAGTTGTGCCATAAACTGATGATCAAATTGTGTCTCATGCCACTGGATGAGCAAAGCAAAAGTTTGAAGAAAACATGAAAGATTAGAATCAAATATTGAAAATCAAAGAGCTAAAAGAGTCCACAAAGAGACCCTGAGTCCGTGAGTTAATTAGGCACTTCCCTCTGTGTCTAAGACACTTCCTTCTGTAATACCTTGAATGCTGTCCACCTCCCCCCACAAAAATTATAGCCACCCAGAACCTATGACAATGAGGATTTTAAAAAATAGGGTCTTTGCAGATGTAACCAAGTTAAGATTAGGCTATATTTTTATTTGCTCTTTAATTTATTTATATTTTGGCTCAATGCAAGAGGTATCATGAAACACTTAAGCTCCTCTGTCTGATGAATAAAAGATAGATAATAGGAAACACAAAGATAAATATTTTGCGAATGCAAAGGAGACCGAGGGGCGGAAAGAACCAAAGGGAGGAGTGGGGAAGGGGATGAAGAATGAATTAAGATGTGTCATGCACATGGACCAGCTCCTCATGGTCGGTGTGGTCATTATGTACTGCAAACATGTAATAATAATAAAAAATAAAATTATTCAAAATTGCAAGATTAGGCCACACTGAAGCAGAGTGGGCCTTTCGGCAGTGTGACTAGTGTCCTTACAGGAATAGGGAAATGTGAGCACAGAGGGAAGAAGTTTATGCGAAGATGGACTTGTCCTGGAGTCATACTGACACAGACAAGGAAAGCCAATGACTCCAGCCACAGCCAGCAGCTAGGACCAGGCAAAAGAACGTCCACCCTTTAGGTAACTCCAAGGAAAACACAGCTGAATGATATTAATGTTTTATTATTAGCCTTAAAAGCTACTACAGAATACATTTTTGTTGTTTTTATTTTGATGTAATACAATTACATCATTAATTTTAAGATCGTGATACTCAGTATATTAACTGTTATTACCTTCTAGTTATTTTGTTATGAAATTTGTTATGGTAAACCACCCAACTAGTGACCATTTATTGTGAGAATAAGACAATAATATGACAGCAATGCTATATTACTAGAACCTCTGTTTCTTGCATTTGTTGTTCTCTATAGGAAAATGTATTTCATTTATATACACACATAAGTTTAGCCCCTTTCATATGAAAATAGTATGAATTTATCCACTGCAAAAGATGCTCTTCATATTGTCTCCCACTGGATTTGAGGTTTCCTTGGGAATTGATACTACACTCTCTCCACTTTCTCGCCAATTCTTGCATCATCATCATGATGCATTTGTGAAGTGGAATATCAGGCTATGAGCTGATGAGGGCCCAGAGCATTTCTCTGTCTTAGGAGGCTCACACGGAGATAAAATCTGCAGTTCAGCCTCATGAGGGCAATTATCTCCTGAATGAGCACATGCGCTAACATATCCAAGCCATAACGAGGCCACGAGCATGATTAGACAGATAATGTGAACAAATTGCTGCATTATTTGTCTTGAGGCACTGCTTTTTTTCACTGCAATATATTATACACTTAGAAATTATAAAGCATTTAGGATGAAGTAGCCTTGCTTCTTTAAATTTTAGTAGTGGTTTTTTATGTGCTTAAAAAATTTCTGTTCTGCTTTATGCTACTGAGTAAGAATACCTTCTCTAAGTTAGTTGGATTTGTAGGAAGGGATACATAAACACACAAAGCACTAATATTTAGTATATATATGCCTGGCTACAATCAGGATCTGATTTGGGAAGCTTTTCTACTAGTGATCAGGACTATCCTTTGGGGAGTTTTATCAATCGTAGGAATACTGGAAAAGGTGGACTTCAGATCATAAGCCACATAGGACTCAGCCATTGGTTGCACTTAGATGTTACCACATAGTCCAACTCCAATAGAAGTTTTGGTCAAGGCCCAGTTCTTGACATTCTTGTCTCAGTCCTAATGGCTTGGTCCTGACTATAAATGATAAACAAAGCAGAGTAAGTGTGGCAGTTACCATTTACTGGACACTTAACGTGCTTTAGGTATTGTGCTAGGAATTTAAGCTATTACCTCACTGAACTATCATAAGAATTCTATGATGTAGGTGCTATTGTGTCTTTGTTTTAGAAATGAAAGAGGTGGAGGAAAGTGGAGGGAAGGGAGGGAAAGAAGATGCAAAAGGAATTAAGATGTGTTATGTACATGTACCAATTCCCCATAGGAATGTAAACACTAAATACTACAAACATGCACTAAAAATAAAAAAGAAATGAAATAATAGATTTAGAAATGAAAGGCAATTTTGCTAGCTGGGGTCCATCCCGGGGAGAAGAGCAATTTCAAAGGGAGAAGAAAGTTTACGGCCATGGGTAAGGATAAGGGACTGCAGCAAGCAGTGATGGGTTGACACCTCAGGAAGTTCTTACTACCCCAGGCTAGACATGACAGCAGTTCAGACCTTTGGTACAAGGACACAGCCATTGTCAGAGTGTAGCCTTGCAACTAGACAGCCAAAAGAATAAATAACCTAAACTTCTCTTTCTCTATCTGATCTCCTGAAGCATTGCCCCTTTGTCAGACCCACCTGGAAATCAGAGTTAGGGAATTTGATGATGTGGACCATTGAGGCCAGTCTCCAGGACATGGAGCAGAGTGGAGAATAGACTCGAAGAGACAAAGAAGTCTAAGCAGTATAGTAACTTTCCCAGGATACTTGACTACTCTGGAGAGTATAAATAAATGTGAATCCGAACAGGGCTTTCACTGTCCACTTAATGCTAACTGAAAAGGAAAAGAATTCTCACAAAGAAATGAAAGGAGATTGCAAGGGTGGTTTTTCCTCTCTCCTACCCTTCTTGAAACCTACTCCAAGCCTTTGTTCTCCAGATAAACTGGAGTTTTAAGAGTACTCATCTGGTGCAGAGAGGGTTTCTACAGAAATGAAACCATACATGTCCTCCTCCTACTAGAACATAAGTACCATTAGCGTGGAGATTTTAATCAGTCTGCTCACAGCAGTATCTCTGTGAATTTAGTTCTGAGGCCACAAGAATTATCTTTTGGGCCAAGGATGCTGAGCTACCCATCTTCAAAAGGAAATGTATTTGCATCTGGGCATGATGGGGTGCACCTGTAATCCCAGCCCTTAGGAGGCTGAGACAGGAAGATTGACATGAGTTCAAGGCCAGTCTACACTGCAAAGAAAGACACTGTTTTAAAAAAAAAATACTAGCAACAGAATGTAATCAATGAAATATTCTGATCCTGTGCTTATCTTTCTTGTTTCTACTCCCTAATTTTTCTGATCTCTATATTCATGAAATTGTTCTAGTTATTCACTCTTTATTTTGGGGGGGGACAGAAGAAATCTAATACGTGCAACATACCATGATTTTTACTAAAATATTTATGTAATATTATCTTAATCCTTATCATTCCTCTGAAATAAGCACTGTTACTATCCCAGTTTTATTGATAAGTTAAGAATCATACCCAGGTATATGACCATGAATGCCAAACTATATTGCCTTCCTAATTCTGATTCTCACTTGTCACTGTTTAAAAGTAATAGCTCCGGCGGTGACTCCTAGTCCCTGATGGTGCTGGCCTTCATGCTCACCTTTGCTCACTCTGTAGCCATTCTGATGTCCTCCAAAGCTCAGACCTAGCTCCAGGTCTGTGAGGTCAGGCAGGTAACTGTTCATCCTGTGGTGGTTGCAGCCTCAATCTTCTCTATTATGTCTCCTGCTTAAACTGCTTCAGACCCAGACAGCCTTGATCTGTCTCCTGGAGCTCCAAGCGCCCTCACTCATCAGCCACCCACTTGAGGAGGCTGGGAGGTTTGCTCCATTGTGCAGTCTCCAAGGCAGCAAGGAGCTGTTCAGTTCTGCTACTATTGCGATCACAGTGACTACTGTCTCACTATTCCAGCTTCTCTGTGTCTATCAGTGTTTTCACACCAAGGCTGTATCTTCCGCAGGTCATTCCTAGACTGTGGCAGCACACAAGGTCACTTATGTGTGTCCAATCTGGCAAGATATGCAGATCTTACAATGATTGATGTTGGCTTGCGGAGCCTTTGTTAGGCTGAATGAGTTTTTCTTGCAATTGCATTGCAGTCCAAGATTCCCCTTTCCAGTATGCTTTTCTCTCCCATATGTGATAGATGCCAGACCATCGTTGTTATGGGAAGCCTTACCCCACCCATTCTTCAGATTCTTTCCCCGGTAAATCTCTTACAGGGCTAATTCTATCTTGGCGTCTGCTTGTCAGCAGGCATGTGCTAATGTGAGTGGTATGGAGAGTAGTCAGAGAACAGAGGTGATGAGACTATGAGACTGGCTCACTCAGTATCCAAATGTCATCCTGAATGGTAGAGGGGACAAGATAGTCCCTGGCATAAGTTGGAAGCTCAATTGGTAAATATTTCACTAGTGTTTACCTAGGAAAATGTCTAAGTGGAAGTAAACACCTTGTGAAAAAATTGAAAAGACATGGGGTAACAGTAATTACAAGAAAATTGGAGGGGTTTGTTCTAAATTGTCTTGATGCCCCCTACAGAGGATAACCAACTCTGAGTCACTGACAAGCAGCTAAAAGCCAAGGAGTCAGAGCACTACCGCAGCACCACCTTGCTGCAGCCATCCTACTACCAACACCGCTGTGCCCTAAGACTTACTAGCATAGGCATTCAACAGCGTCCCCACCCTCACCCACCCGCCTTAATTCATGTACACTCCAAGGGCTGCTCAAGGAGAATGGCAGACCAACCCCTGCCTAAAAGAAACCAGCCGACAGCCATCCAATTGTAACCACACTTACTCCACCGAAGTCTGTACAGTACTCTTGGAGGCAAAACCTCCCTTTGGGTGTATTTCCTCAGCCTTAACATTTCATTCTACACCCTATTTTATATCTTTTTAACTACTTATCCATGGGGTTGAATACTTATATTAAACTCTCGTGAGGTTCCTATTTCTTCATTAGATGCATACTAATAAAAACACTTGATCAAACATATAAAAGAAAATAAACAAATGTGCATTTGTTGAGCCCTTTTCCTTGGTGCATTATATTAAATACCACGGCCAGGTGCCCAGGTGATTCAACAAACTCACTAATGAGCAGCTTTCAGACACCTGAAGCATGCTGTGCACAATGCTGAGAAAACTGAAAGTTCCTGGGTTACCCTGATGATGACAGGGGAATAAATAAAGGGGCTGAGGGAAGCGAGTATGCTATGAAGGATATATTGTGAGACCAGAAACTTACATTCTACAGGAATCTTAGAGAACATACCATCAACTAGGATCATTAAGAATGAATTGGTGGGGGGGGTGAGCATAACTAGGTTCATACAGGCTCATCTCTCCATGCTTCAGCTCATTGTACAAGAGGCAGCCACAGAACAAGGCCTTATGAATATTTACGAGTATGATGGAGTCTCAGAGTAACAGAGGTGATATAGGAGTACCTAGTTATCAGAAACCATAATGCTGCAATTATTATGACTTGCAAGACTCTTGACCCACAGGAACTTGTTGAGATGGGCAACTGAACATTGCATCTCCAAGAGAAAAATATACCACTAGCCAACAAGGTGCTATATAGCTTCTACAAACAATAATAAGGCAGAAATAGAAGAGTAAGAAACCGAGAACAGACACCAATTAGAATTTATAATCTCTTAGCTTCTGAAGTTGAGATAACTTTCAGATCCAAAACCCCCTGACTTGAAAGTGTACCTAGAAAGAACACTGCAACTCTGTAATATGTATATATTATAATAATTTCTTCAGTCCTTCCTCGAAGGGAGTTATGGTCATATATTTCTTAGGTAACTGGATATTCCAGCAAAATGAGAACATTCATGTACTAAGGTCTCCTGGATGTGGGATCTGAATTGAGACTGACTGTCAGATATCCAAAACATCATCTAATTGCCAGACCCTGTTAGAATGAGGGTCTACAGATACCAGGTATTAGATAGACTTTTTATTAGTCTGGCTTTCCAGGTCCATAGATCCAGTACTTTCCTCAGTTTATAACTAGTTTCCTAGTTTATAACTGGAATGAAGACACTCAGCAGATGGAGTTGGTCCCATGTTAGGTCTTCAGCCCCCGGTGTAAGAATTTTCATAGAAGGAAGCCTCTGAAACTTCTCTTGTCTCACCAGCCAAGACTGAAAATGAAAACAGCATCAGAAACCAGGAGAGAGGGCAGAGGTTGTTTCTGCAGTTAGAAAAGATGCAGAGGTGATGTCTCAGTTATATGTGTTTAATTATAAAGTCTTCTCCTGTAGAAATCAAGTGTTTCTTTCCAAGCCTTAAGATTCTTTACCATTCTTTATTGTCCATCAACGGTAAGCTCCGTGACATACTCAAAAATGGCATTCTGCTTTTTGATGCTATACTTCTCCAAGATCATCTGTGTGCACTGATTCCCTCCATATAAGCCATTGTTTCTAGGAAGGTTCCCTGAGACTCTGTCTCACACACCAAGCTTGTTTAGTTATCTTTCTTTAGTGCTCCTGCCATGTCTTCTGCAATTTAACAATTACCAAGAGTGTCCTGGTTTCTTTTATGGTTGCTCTGCATGCAGAGCTCTGTAAGGTTACTCTGTATCCCTTTGGCTAGAGCTTCTTGAGGGCAGGGACTTTATCACATTAGTGCTTGGGCCTCAGTGGCTTAGGATACATGGTGGCAGTCTATAAATAATAGGATAAATGTATTCTATTTTGATGTATTGATTGCATACCAGCTCTTCTGAATGCAGTAGTTTATGAATGATTGCATCCACAACACATTAGACTGTTTAATGAATGTGTATACAGGCAGTTTTCCAATTTATTCTTTTGAACAGGAACAATACCCTGCTCCAGACCACCCAGCAAGGATCTGTCTCTGTAGTAACTTCTCTACACCCAGCCTGAAATATCAGCTTCAGTCCACTCCAGGTGGAACTCTTGACATACATCATCCTCACAGGTGCATTCATGGAAGGTCAGAAGAGTTATCAGCAACAGAATTATTGGCTGACTTGCAGGGCAGAGAGTACTCTCTGAGGGTTTGGTGTACTGCTGGAGCCCCACACCTGCCTAATTTGCTCCAGAAGTTCATAGTCTGCCAAAGCTCCCTTAAGGTGGAGTGGCTCTTCACTTTCAGCTTAAAGTATCAGTTTACAGTGCTCCACAGAACTTGTCTGTCATGTGTCCCCAAAGAAGCCTCTAACCTGTTGACAAAGCCAGTCCTAGCCCACCCTGACCAGAAACTGCCTTAGTTGATATCTTATATTACTTCTCAAGCCATACAAGCCTGATTTCAACATCTGGAGAAGAAGCTGATGCAATTAAAACTATAACTAGGATCTGAGTACATCAGTTTTAGGAAGCCAAACATATAGCACAGTCAATATAAAACACTGAATTTTCAAACATCTGTATACATTAGCTGATATATTACTGTTTTATAACTGTTTCCACTACCCAACTTACTTTTCCCAGGCTTGTTATGTAAAAATATGAGACATCAATAAATTTAAATGTATGCTTTGCCAGAGCAGAAAAGACTCAACTGTATATTAGGACCAGATAGCTTCAATATCATGTAAATCTTTTATTGTTTTTCAGGGAAAAGAGAGAAGAAGCAGGAATCTCATCACCTTTTGAAATTAAGTGAGACTGTCGATCTCTTCACTTAAAAAGATTTCCATTTTGGACAAGTTTCTTCATGTTATACGTCCTCAGTTTCACTGTCTGAAAAATGGAACAATCTGTTTAATTGTAAAACTTTATCATCTTCTAAAATATCACACAGCTTCTCACCATAAACTATCCCCTTTGCCCTTCACTGCCTGTAACTAAGAGGGAAAAAATAGGGCATTCCTATCATAGTTGACTAGAGGTTGCTTGGAAGATGTGCGGTGAGAAACACATGTACTCAGAAACAAGGTGGTAGGGATAGCTGGGAGTGGGTGTCAGACACAGACACAATTACTGAAAAGCAGACTGAAGAAGCCCACCAGATGAATTCCATTTTCAGGGAAATTTTTCCAAGAGAAGCAGGGCTGCCCCTTGACCCCAGCACTGCTTCTATCCCAGACACAACTCTTCACCATCCTGGGCAAAGATCTAACCCCCTCAAGGAAGAAGCCAGATACACCAGAGACAGCTGGGCTGCTGCAATGAGCACCCGACCTAGCAAACACCTTCTAGTGTCTTCCTGTCCTAACTCTTCTCACTGGGAGAAGGAACCTGGTAAATGAGATATTCCCAGATAGGGGAAGAGAGAAACTGAAAGCCAGAGACTTTCAGAGGGCAGCGATTGAGTTGAGACAGTCAGGATCAGGGCAAAGAAAGGAACTAGAGCATGGTCTTGGCAACTGCACAAGGATCGACACTGAGAGGTCTGTGTATCAATAAGTCACAGGGGCAGACAGTGGTTGTGACCTGTGTGATCCAGGGAAAAAGAAAGTCACCAAAGCAGCACCACAGTAGGCACTGTCCCACCACTCCCTCAAATTCTCATGTGCTCTATGCCCCCAAGATACCCTACCGACCACCTGTCCTGAAAATGCCACAGAGCTCAGTGCCTGAACCCTCCCATTGCCAGCCAAAGGACAGCGGTTCTGCAAATCCTAGGCACCACTGAATTCATGGCCTGGATAGAGACTCTGGGAGTTTGGTACAGCTGAGAGCTGGAGAGAAGCAGCATGGCCAGAGGAGTTGAGTGGTGTGCTCACCAGAAGGAGCAGAGGAAAAGCAGACACAAGCCTCTTCAGGGAGTATTATGGGAGGGGGGGCAGGGGCACACATCAAGAAGGCCCCTTTGCAAATCACTGGAAGACTCAACTTGACCAGCCACACTACAACCTCTCCTTTCTCCAGACAGGCACATCCACAGGAGCCCAGTTGAAACCAAACACAGCACTGTCTGCCAAGGGGGTGAAAAACAGGCTCATTGAGCTGTCTGGACCCTCTCATGTACTGGTAGGCAAGAGAAAAAATTGCACGAGAGCAACTGGGCAAGCCACAATAAACACAATCAGCCTCCTAGACTCAACCACAGAGGACAAGAGCTCAGGCCCTCATGACTGCTACAAGTCACATTTTCTCCATTTGCAAATGTAGAGAAGAGAGCACACTCATCAAATGCTGACTGAAGTGTAAATAGCAGTGAGAGGACTCAGTACTTCTGGGTGTGTGTTTTCTGTTTCTCTTGTTTTTTTCCCCTTTTTCTCCTTTACTGTGACAGAGATATGTATTTGTATATGTGAAATGAAGAATAAGAATGAATTAGTGCCTTAGAGAGTATCTTTAATTGATATCTCAGGTTAACCCTCACCAAAAATTGTGTATATAAGATTCAAACTCAAGCTTTCTATCATCATATTAATTGGTTCTGACCTTCTTATAGCCTACCAGAATTTCCAGTTCTACTTTCCCCTCTCTTCTTTCTTTTGCTTTCCCTTCCCAACAACCTCTCAACTCTCCCATTATAGATATAAAACTAGTATCAGCAGAGGGGCTGGGGATTTAGTTCAGTGGTAGAATGTTTACCTAGCAAGCAAGAGGGACTGGGTTTAATCTTTAGCACCAAAAATATGAAAATAAAAAGCTAAGACAAAACAAACAAAAAGGCATCCTATCTCTTTTTTTCATTTCCTTTTATCTCCTTTCTTCATTCCTTCTTTGGGAACTATCTAGTTTTTTCCTTTTCTTTTTCCTTTCTCTTTCCCTCATTCTTTACATCCTAGCATAACTGTCCTTAGTACAGGTTCACTGTCTGCTTTGGTTATTGAAAAACTGCTTGAAATGGATAAAAGAACTTTGAAATTGTATAACTATATATGATTGGTTCTCTGGACGCCAATGTAACTGGTAGTTTTCTCTTCTTGCGCTGCATTGACTATGACTGAGGCTATTATCCTGCGTAGACTGAGCAGGTACAAGATCACCAAAGCATAACGAAAGCTGAGATCACAACACAGAAAGACATATATTAGCTAAAGAATCTTCACAGCATTGACAGAATTTCTACTCTACCTCATCTTCAAACATCAGCAGATCGATAGAAATAAGAAAACGAAGCAACAAGATGCCTCCAAAAATTCATATCCCTTGAAGAACTGACCTCCCAGGCGCTAAAGTAGATAAAGTTTCAGGCAAAGCACTCAAAAACAAAGTGGTTAAAATGAAGAAAAAAGAAACAAATCCACAACATGATCAGTGAGCACAAAGGGGATGCAAGTAAGCATATAAAGATTTAATTAATAAAAATTTTAATAATCTTAAAGACAAAAGTAACAAACTTATTGCATTCAACAAGGTCATACAAGACATGAAGGCTTTGGTAAAGATTTAGAGATGATGAGCAGAAGTCTTGGATATAATAAACTGAACTAACAGTATGAGCAGGAAGAATGACCAATGTGAGGACAGAGTATCAGAACTAGAAAACAAAGTTGATGTAGAAGATCATGTATTCAGTGATAACTTCAAAACTCCAAGACAGCATTGAAACTGGATCCAGCTACTGCTGGACGACTCAACAAAAAAACAACCTAAAATTATATAAGTTAAGGAAGGATTAAAATATGACATAAAATATATAATAAATTTATTCATCAAAATCATAGCAGAAAAATTTCTAAATCTAGAGAAAGTATTAAGCATTTTAGTAAATGTGGGATGTAGAAACCAGAAGTCACTATGAAAAAATAACTTCTTTATGATACATTATACTCAAAATTGAAGGAAATCGGAATACAGAGACTACAAAAGCAGTTAGAAGAGTAGGCAAACCAGTGAGAATAACAGATTTCTCAAATCAGAATTTAAAGGCCAAGGGATTAGAGCTAAAAGTAAAATGACTTCCTACCCAGATTAACATACTTTTCATGACGAAGAGCACATAAAGAATTTCATTACTTCAAATCAGCATTACAAAATGTTTTCAAAGGAATCTGAGACAGTGAATCGAACATCAATGTCGTAGTTACTTTTTTCTCGTTGCTGAACAAACCATCCAACACCAGGAATTAAGGAAGGAAAGGTTTATTTAGCTCGTAGTCTGTGGAGATTTCAGTCCATACTCAGTTGGCTCCAAGGCAGTGTGGTACCTGGAAGAAGGCAACAGTTCATGGTGGCTGAAGACGGCAAAAGTAGCAAGAGCAAAAGGGGAGCAAGGCTCTTTTTGCTCCCTTACATTGTATCCCGGCTACCTTCCCATGCCTGTGCCTCTCAGGACTCTCCTCTTACACAGGCTCAGGATGAATGCCAAAAAAATATCCTAGAGCAGAAAAGGCATGTCCTTTTCACTCCAGAATGTAGAATTGTTGTGTTACTTAGCCAAGCTTCTAGATTCCTCAGGTTGACACAATGTATCAACCATAACGATCACTAGAGTGCAAAGGAAAGTACATCTGACTGGGAGAGTAATTAAACAAAAAGGAAAATATAAAGGAATCATCAGTAGAAAAACAATGGAATGACAGCATTCAGTAACTACCCTTCAGTAGCCATGCTCAATATAAGTGGTCTTAAATTCTCAGTTAAATGACACAGACTGGCAGTTTGTATCAGAAAACAAAATTATACCATATGTTGCCTGCAATAGATATACTCATTCACAAAGAAACATATAGACTGACCATGAGGAGGGCAAATGGTCTCCATGCAACAAGAGCCCAAAAGCAAAAAAGGCAGCTCTCCTAATACACCAAGCCAAAAATAATCAGAAGAGGCAAAGATAATAACTACATCTTCTTAAGAGGAACAGTGCAATAGGAAGAAGTAATGGAAATATACATATATTTAATATTGGCCCATACAATTCCATAAAAATATATTACTGGACCTAAAAGATGAGATAAAACTATCAATATAATCATCCAAAGGACCTTTGAGTCAAGACTCTACTCTCAGATAGAAGTAGACCAACCACAACAAAATCATCGATAAAGAAATACCAATGTTGGACCACACCATTGAACAAATAGACCTAAAAATATCAATATATCATGTTTCACCTAATAATAAACAAGTTTTCCTTAGCATCACACAAAACTCTTTAAAAAGTAGGCCACATCTTAGGTCATAATGCATACTTAAATAAATACAAAAAAATGAAAAAGAATCTCCTGTGTACTATCAGATTATAGAAGAAAAAACTAGAAATTAACAGCAAAAGAAAGCACAGAAAATATGCAAACACATGAATATTAAATGATACACTCTTGAATAATCAATAGATCACAGAAGAAATTGGGAAGAATTAAATGTTTCTAGAATCAAGTAACAATGGCAGCACAAAATACCAAAGTATATGGAACCCAACGAGAACAGTTCAAGGTTGAAAGTTTATAGCTATGAATACCCACATTAAACAAGAAAACAATCTCAAATAAATAACTGAATGGTGTATCCCAAGGTCCGAGAAAAATGCATGCACTTTAAGTCATCCAAAATCTGTAGAAGGAAAGAAACTGTAAAGATCAGAGTGGAAATTAATAACATTGAGACTTTAAGAAAAGAATTAGTACTTTGAAAGAATAATCAAGACTGATAAAATTTTATCAAACTTAGAAAAAGCAGGAGAAGAAGGAGGAAGAAGAAAGGAAAGTCAGCTGGCTACTAAGCTGGGGGTTAAGGCCTATGGAAGTCTCCATAATGGGGGTTCCCAGAGCTGGGCCAAGACTGAAGAGCCCAGGACAATGCCAATATCGATGCTGTGTCACGGGCGACAGGGTAGGTATAGAAACGGATCAGTGAATTCTCCATCAGTTAGACCTATATATTAGGCAGAAGAAGGACTAGAAGGCATGTCACATTGGAGGGGTAGGAAGGAAAAAGGTTGAAATTTCAGAGCCTAAAATGGGGTTGGTCAGAGGTGGCATTGCAATGGGTGGGAATTATCGTGATCTGGTTGCATGGGAGGGAGCTAGGGGTCTGGGTCGGGCTGTAGCAAGTTAAGTTGGCCTCAGGGGGAAGATATAGTCAAGGGCTGTGGGGCAGTGGTGGTTGGCTGGTGTAGGGAGTGGAGGAGTTATGGTACCATGGGATGGTAATGACCGTGACATCTATCAGGGAGGCACAGATCCAGCACTCTGAGAGGTTAAGTGGGGTCTGGTGGATGGCTTGGAGGAGGGCCTTGGAGAAATTAGCCAGTGTGGGTACCTGGGGGACAGAGGAATTGAGTTATTTTGTTGAATTTGTGGAGAGCAGGAGGCTGAGTGAGGGAGGCAGCCCAAGCTCAAGTGATTGAGTGATCGTTATTATGTCGCAGAGGTCTCGGCCAATACCATCCACTCCAATGGCTACTTGCACCCCTTTGGTCCAGTTTTCTTCCCAGGGGTTGTGGGTAGTGCGGTTGATGGGGTTGCAGTGATGGGAGGAGTAAGGGCTGTGGGTTGGGAGTCAGAGAAAAATAGACAACTGGATTTTTCCTCCGGCAGGTTGGAAAGACCAGGAACCTGTCCACATGTCAGGCCAGGTGGAGCAATAATTTTCGCACTGACTGCCAAGGGGTCCATTAGTGTCAAGACCAGGCCAGAAACAAAAGTATTTGGAACTGTGTCAGTAAGAGTTTTCCCAAGAGAGCAAGCCACAGGAGGACCAACCTGTGGGGGCAGGGTGTACAGGCATCCGATAAGAGAGAGACAGAGACAGAGAGAGAGAGAGAGAGAGAGAGAGAGAGAGAGAGAGAGAGAGAGAGAGAGAGAGAGAGAGAAGGAACAGCCAGTTAAGGGACAGTTTGAAAAGTTGAGCTGTTGGCCAGAAGCACTGACGATGAAGTATCTGGCCCCTGGGGTGCCGCCCAGGCAGGGGGAGGTAGAAAGGCTTAGGAAAAGAAGGCTGATCATTCCAGGATAGGGGGAAGAAGAGGAGTATGTTTTAGAAGGAGCCTTGTGTGGGAGAGAGGCTTAGAAGACCAGGCAGGCTTGATTGTTGTTCTGTCAACAGGGCACCCTCTTAAGGGAAGTGAGATGGACCCAGGCTGATCTCTCTAGGAGCTTGGCAGCGGTTTCAGTGCTCAGCATCATGGTGAACAGGCCTAGCCAGCGGGGCCTGGTGGCTGGGGCTGACAGATCCTTGAGAAACACCTAGTTGCCTGGTTGTACCTGTAGGGACACTGAAGTTTTATCAGGTTTGGGTATGTTTTGGTCAGCATCATAGGAGGTTACAGATGAGGAAGAGAAGAGGCAGGTAATTGGAGAGGGGATTCGAAGCAGCAGGGGGCAAACTGGAGAAGGGGTGGTCTCCCGTACATAAGTTTAAAGGGGCTGAGATTGGAGGGTTGACGGGGCTGGGGAGCTATTCTAAGTCAGGTGAGGGCCAAGGGCAGGAGGTATGGCCATGGTTGTTGGGTTTCAAGGGAGAGTTTGCAGAGATGGAGTTTGAGAAGACGGTTAGCCTTTTCTACTTTTCCCGATGATTGTTGGGTGGGAGGGGGTATGTAGGGCCCAGAGAATGTTGAGAGCCTCGGAGACCTGTTGGGTGATCTTAGAGGTAAAGCCTCATCAGTTGTCTGACTGGATGGAGCATGGGAGGCCAAAGCAAGGGATGACACCTGATAGAAGGGTCTGTGTGACGGTGTCTGCTGTCTCATGGGGGGTAGGGAAAGCCTCGATCCTTCCCGTGAAGGTGTCCACCCAGGTTAAAATGTATTTGAGGCTTTTATGTCTGGGCAGGTGCGTGAAGTTTATCTGCCAGTCCTCCCCAGGGAAGGATCCCCTAAATTGGTGGGGGAAGAAGGATGGGAGGTCATAGGGGCCCTTGAGGGTTGATCTTGGAACAAGTAGGACATTGTGAGGAAATACTCCGGAGAGCAGAGGTGAGGCCTGGGAAATATATAATGGGATTAGGAGTCTCTTCAGTGGTCTCCATCCTATGTGTCGGGAGATATGGAGCTAATTGAGAAAGGTTTGGGCCTGGTCGTCTGGGAGGCAATACTTGCTGTCCAGGAGGAGCCAGCCTTCAGGGCCAGATGAGGCACCCTTTTGGGAGAGAAGTTTTAGTTGGTGGTGTGGGTAAGTGAATCCCTTGGTGGCCAGGGGAGGGATGTGTGTCAGAGGAGAGGGAGGAGGTGGCAAGGCATAGGATGGAAGAGACTCACAGTTGAAGAGTTGTGGTGTGTCTGGATGCAGGCATCAGCAATAGCCAAGGTCCAAAGCTCGAGGTCTGCTCAGAGGTGGTCGGCTGTGGGTCTGGGGAGGGGTCCCCAGTCAGGAGGGACCGGCTGGAGCCTTGGTGACCCTCCTAGGTTTTGGCACCAAATGACTGGATAATTAACCAGATCTAGGTTGCTGCAGCCCACATAATCCAAACCAGACTGTCTGACACAAGAATTTATTATAGTGGAGGAACAAGGAGCCAGGCTGCTGCAGAGGACCTGACCCAGCAGGCACGAGCTGTGCAAAGCATGGGGTTTTAAATGTCTTTCTTTTTTCGGGGCTGTTGTAGCTGACCAGTAACACATCTGGTTCTTGTGGCCTTTGCAGCCTGGGAGATGAGCAAGATAAGGGCAGGGGTGACCTTTGCAGGCTGGCTCATCCTGGGGAGCTAGACCGGAGCTGCTTTTTTCTCTCTTGCAAAGGGCAGGGAGCTTTGGAGCAAATGAGTGACTTATCAAGGACCTTATTTCAAACTGATGAAAAGCTATTTCCATTGAATCCACTACCAAGAATGCAGAAAATGGGGAGAAAACTGAAAGCTTTCCCTCTAAAATCAAGAACAAAACAAGAGTGTTGTCTTGGTTACTTTTCTGTTGTTGCTGAGACAAAATACCCAACACTCAAAATGAAGGAAGGAAAGGTTTATTTAACTTACAGTTTGTGGAGGTTTCAGTCCATCCTTGGCTGGTTCTGAGGCAGAGTGGCACATGGCAGAGGACAAATGTTCATGGCAGCAGAGCACAGCAAAAACAACCAGCAAAAATGAGGAAAGGCTGTAAACAGCCTCTTTCCTCCCTTACGTTGTAAACAGACTACCCCCACCCAGGGAGTGTGTAGCTCTCACATAGTCTCCATGCCCTCCTCTTCCACAGGTTCAGAATGTGTACAAAGTAAGCACCCTGGCTTCCTGCTGAGTCACTCAGCCAAACCTCTAGACTCCCCAAGTTGACACAATGTAGCAACCATAACAAGTGTGCGCTATCATCCCTCCTGTTCAATATCACACTGATATCACTGACAGACCTAGGTAAATGATACTAAAATGTATATAGAATCAGAAGTGATCCAGAATAGCCAAAGTAATCCTGAACAATAAGAGCAAAGCAGGAGACATTACAATCCCAGACTTCAAGTTATACTACAAAACTACAGTAATAAAACAGCATGGTACTAGAATAAAAGCATATGTGATGAACAATGCATAGAATGAAGGATATGAAAACTCCCAAGCACCATCAGCCACTTGATTTTTGGGGCCAATAGCAAATGCTGGAAAAAAGATAGCCTCTTTAACAAATGGTGTTGGGAAAACAGGATATCCATATGCAGAAGAATAAATTCAGACTCGTATCTCTCAATCTGTACTAAAATCATATCAAAATGAATCAGTGATCTAGATGTAGAAATAGAAACACTAAATCTGCTGAAAGAAAAATTAGGTAAAACTCTCGAAAACATAGGCACAGGCAAGGACTTCCTGAACAGAACTCTGACTGCCCAATACCAAGAGTAGGATTATAATACTAATAGAGTTGTACCAAATTCAAAAGCCTCTAAAAAGTGAAGTAGACAAACAGTATGAAGAGACAACCTGAAAAAAAATTGGCACTGCTTGTTGGACAGAGAAGTACTGTCCAGAATATATAAAGAGCTCAAGTGAAATAGACTGCAAAAACTAAAGACTGACAGACCCAAAAATGGAAGATTGAAGTGAGTTGACACTTCTTAAAAGAAGTAAAGGTGGCCAATTAATATACAAAGAATATTCAGTATATTTGGCCATTAGACAAATGAAAATCACAGGACTTCAATTCTATAATATTCCAGTAAGGGTGACTGCTATCAAGGACTGAAGAATTGACAATTTCTGGTGAGTCTGTAGAAAAAGAGACTCTTACACATTGTCAGTGGCAATGTAAATTAGTACAGCTACTATGAGATACAGTATGGAGATTCTTCAAAAAGCCTTAAAGTAGCAAGTCCATTTGGGGCAGTTATACCTCTTCTGGTTATCTTCCCGAAAGAATTAAAGTCATCATATTACACTAATACGTGCATACTGACATTGAAGTTTATAGAAGCACAATTCACAACAGTTAAATTGTGGAAGCTCTTTCTATGTCCGTTAACACACGAATGGATGAGGCAAATGTGGGATAGCTAGCTAGCTAGCTAGTTAGATAGATAGATAGATATAGATACATATATAGATATGAGTTATACTCAGCCATAAGAAAGGAAAAATTTGAATCATTTTTAGAAAATGGATGGATATTGAGACCACAGAATTTGTGAAATAAAAGGTTGAATATTTCATGGTTTCTCTAATATGAGAAATTCACAATTTAAAAACCTTAAGTAGAAAAATAAAAGACAGAAGTTTGGAAACAGGAAAATACACCCTGTGGAACTAGGAAAGGGATCTGGGGAAGAAAAGACATGGATAGGTAAGGTGGAAGGACAGTAAAAATGACCAAGATGATAGATTTAGATATACATATATAGATATATTAATTCCCTAAAGTGAATGGAATTATGATTTTTTGAAACATCTACTAATAAAAAAGTAAATGAATAAAAGGAAAAATGGCAAACTGATTAAAATATAGTCTAAGTACTTCACAGCTAGCTACTGTGAGACATGTTGGCCTAAGCAACTAGGAAAATAACTAGATAAGGTAAGAATTGGAAACAATTTAAGCTAATGTCTGTCCCTGCATCTGATGCAGAAGAGATGGTAGGAAATAACAATATCATGACTCAAGTTCATCAAACTCAAGTTCAGTTTGATCAAAGACCTGATTTAGTCACCTTTGTGACCCACATGAACGTTCATGTCCGTCGGGCTTTGCTATGTATTATGCTTCTATGTGCACAAGTAAAGCTCATCACACCACTTCCTTATGCCTGTGCCATAGTACTCTGCCCTCAGACACTTCAGCACAATCGGTACCAAGTTGAATCTTCTACTACTTACTAGCTACTGCCAACAGTTTCCAGTATTTAGTTTGAGTTTATTACATGTATTTCACAGATTCAGTGTGAGGGTCAAATGTGACAGTGTATTTATTTTAAAATATCCCATAAGTAATTACCAAGGTCTTACATAAGTTCTCATTATATGAACGCAGAGATGGATAAGAAATAATCTTCCTTAAAGAGTCCATACCAGAGTATCTGCAATAATATAATTCTCTCTATAGTTAGTGGGCTTAGAATTCTGACAGCAAGAGGATGGTTGGTTGACTGTATTCACAACGAAGATATGTGCCTTTGTACCTTGTGAACCCCTTGTCTATAAGTTTCTGTGCCTAAGATCCTCATAATCTTCATTATTCCTTAATTTTGTGACCATGGTCACACTCAAAAATTATTCCAAAGTTCTTTTTCTGTTCTAGAGGCCCAAAAAAAAATCCTCCCAAGTGAAATGATACTACTTATTTACCTATGCATGGTTTATGTATATAGACCTAAGCTGCATTTTATAATATTTCTTCTGGCTGAGCTTCTGTTTTTCTCATTCCTCCTTAGAGTGAGTTATCTGATCTAATTTTAAAATATGAAAGCTATTATCCAAAATGCACCAATATTTCCAGGTGCACTTTATGGAAATGCTAAACTATTTCTCAGAAGCGTAAAACCCTTGTTGAAAAATGCTTTAACGTGCCAACAAGTTAGAAGTCTTATGAGTTGAGCAGGGTCAAGCTCAGGGGAGTGGAAGCTCAAGGTGCATTTGTCTCGGGTCCAGTTCCATGATGGGCCTGCTATTGAGACTTCTGGTAGCCTGTGGAAAAAAGAAATTACAATAAATTTAGTTTGAGAGCTAAAAACAATATTTTCCATTTAAACATTTAAGGTATACCACAACTACATTTGAACTACATTTGTCTTTTTGTTATTATTTAATATACTACAAGCTTTAAAAGTAGCTCAGGTCCTCTCAAACTTGTGAAGATCCAAACAAGGACCTCTAAGCAGACTTTATATTTAAGATACTTGATCTGTCAAAGCTTCACATTGGGACATCTGAGATTAAATAGCTTTTCTAGTAATCGGACTTTCTGGAAAACCTGCTCACATGACTGAGGCTCATAACATTGACCTGTAGCGAACCCCAAACTGATGATTTTCTATTAGAAGTACAGTACAAACTAGTGATGATGAACCTTTTGGACCTTTCAGTGATAACAAACAGCTGGCTCTGGCGCATGTGCCACAGGTTTTCCACCACTGGCTACCTTATGCACAGGTGGGATCAGTGAATTCACAATAAGGACAGGAAGGACTTCAGGAAAGCCTACTTAAGGACTCTCATCATGAGCAGAAGCAGTTTGTTCATTTGCTATCTTTTACTTCTTCTTCTTTCTATCTTTGCTTCTTTTACTACTTTAACGCCTAAAAGAAGTGCCAATAAGTTAGAAGTCTTATGAGTTAAGCAGGGTCAAGCTCAGGGGAGTGAGATCCATTTGTCTTGGTTCCAGTTTCATGATGGGTCTGCTATTGAGACTTCTAGTAGCCTGTGGAAAAAAGAAATTACAATCTAGGTTACATGCCAGCTGTTCAGAAAAATAAAATAATTGCTTCAACCTCTGGAGCACTTATACTGTAGCAAACATTTTTCAAATACTACTTTTCATCTCATTTATTTAATTTTTATAAAAGCTTGAAAATATTGCAAGGCCCATTTTAATAATTGAGGAAGTTGAGGCTCAGGAGGTAAAATTATGCAGATATATAGTAGTGTGCAGCAGAAAGAGGAATCAAATCCCGATCTGTTCTTCTACAAAACTTAATGCTTTCAATCACAGCATGTGGCTTTTAGTTCAACATAATGGTCAGGAAACTATGCACTGTGTTCAAAATCCAACCTGTAGCCTGCTTTTGTATCAAAATAGAGTTTCTATCAGATAGAGCTTTGCTATCAGAATAGAGCTTTGCTCTTGTGTGTATTGTCTATGACTGCTTTCTAGGGAATTTTATAGCTGTGAATACCATTGCAGACAGACCTGTGCACACTTGTGAAGCTTATGTGTATGTGTGTGTGTGTGTGTGTGTGTGTATGTGATGTAGCGCATATAGTTCTGTATAGTATCATTCAATCTAGCATGGCTCTAAGGAAAGTGCAGCACAAGCACTTGGTAAAAATGAAGTGCACAGCAGTAACGAGGGTGACAATAATGCGCACAGCAAGAATAGTGAGAAGGTTTTGAAGAAAATAACAATTGAATTGAAGAAGGAAATTGTAAAAAAGCATGAGCATGCTATTTAGTGACTGTTCTAGCTGCGAAATGGCAAAGTTGACAGGCTTGACTATTTTGAAGAATAGAGGGCATGGTGAAGCATGCCTACAATCCCAGCACTAAAGAGGCTGAGGCAGGAGGATTGTTGCAAATTTGAGATGAGCCTGGGCTGCAAAGTGAGCTCAAGGCCAGTCTGAACTGCATAGTGAGACCTTGTCCCAAAAAGACAAAGAAAAAAAAAATTAGTTTACCGCTGGGAATATAACTCAGCAACACAAGTGCCTACCTGGCAAGTTGAAGGTCCTGAGTTTGATTTCCAGTACCAAAATATAAAGAAATAAACTGGTGAATCTATGATCTGTGGAAAAGTCAGGAAATTCCAGTGATTTGCTGCAGGAAAACCCCTCTACCAGGGCAGCAAGCCAATAGAGGCTAGTTTGATTAATTCAACAAGAGAAGTGGCATCCACAGTATGATAAGACATGGTGAGGTTTCCAGCTCTGACAAGGCCACTGCAGAAGTCTACAGGAAAAAGTCCATGCAGTTCATGAAGGCAGAAGGATACACTGTTCTAAAAGTATTCAACTGTAATGGATCAGGACTGTTCTGGAGGAAGATCTTGTACAGAACCTACACCACACAGGAGGAAAAGCACTGCAGGGGCACAAGCCCATAAAGGACAAATCGACCCTTTTCTGTGTGTGAGTGCAAGTGCCAAGCTGAAGATTAAGCCACTACTGGAGTGCCATTCCCAGACCCACGCCTTCACGAAACAGAGTGTGAACAAGGCCAGACCAGTTGCCATGTGGAGGCAAACGTGAAAGCTTGGGTCACAGGCAGGTGTTCATGCAATGGCTACATGAGGTGTTTATACTCACCGTTAAATATCTTTCAAACAACCAACTGCCTGAAAGGTGCCTTCTTATAATGAACAAAATCCTGGCACACCCTCCAGCCATGATGGATGATGCAGACACTGAGTATACCTTCGTAAAGGTCAAGTCCTCTCCAAAACCCAACATCTCTTCTGCAGGCCATGGAGCAGCACATGATCTGCAACTTCAAGAAGCTGTATGCAAAGGTACTCTTCTCCAAGTGTTTTAGTGACACTGAAGAGATGCCCTTGACCCTGGCACAGTTCTGGAAGAAACATTTCAGTGTCCTCCATTATATGAACCTCACTGACAAAGCCTGGGAAGATATCATATATGAACCTTAAACTCAGTGTGGAGAAAACTGTGGCCAGAATGTGGCACTGAATGTGACTTTGAAAAGACTGATGCACAGGTGGTGAAGGAAGACTGTGTCCCTGGGCAAGAGTATGGATCTGGACACCAATGGTGTAGACATAGAAGAGCTTATTGAGGATCATAAGGAGGGGCTGATGATGGAAAAACTTGCTGAATGCCAGAGTAAGCAGGAGAAGGCACTTGTTGAAAAGCATTCCAGAGGATGAGGAAGTTAGCAGCAATGTGATAAAATCTATTATGGGAAAAATGGAATGAGTGCCAGGATTACTTTGTGAAGCACCACCTGGGCTGGGGATATAGCTCAGTGGCATAAGCACCTGCCTGGCAAGCACAAGGTTCGGAGTGTGATTCCCAGTACGAAAAAAAAAAAAAAGAAAGAAAGAAAGAAGGACTACCCTACATAACTGTAACAAACAGTGTTGAATCTGATGAATAATAACGTGGTCTCTCATTTCTGGAGGGTTATGAAGCATGAGAAAAAAAAGTGACATTAGACAAATATTTTTGTCAAAATTGACCCTGCAGCTAAGAGACAGAAAGAAGAAGCCCTGGAAGGAGAGCTCCCTGATGGCCTTATGGAGATGGATTCTCTCTTCAAAAAATAACCTCTTCTCCACCCACCTTCTTGTCCCCCACACCAGAAGTCATCTGAAGTAATGTTAGTGTTCTCTCGCTTTATACTGTACTCTACTGTACTTAATTTCATATTGTTATGGATATATATATATATATATATATATATATATATATATATATATGGTTCAGAATGGATTAACTTTATTTACATGGAGCCCTATGGAGAAATTTGATTTGGATTGTAACCAATTTGATTCACGACCAGAATCATGGAATGAATTATGTTCATAAGCCAAGGTACCACTGTATATATTGGAACCATATTACTTCACTATCACTTTGATCTTTTATCACTTTTTAGGTGTGCTTTCAATTCTTCTAGATGCATACTCAAGGGTCAAATTTCGGGACCACGTGTTAAGCATTTTTTTTGTTTTGCCTCAGTCCTTGTGTTTTGTTTTACTTTATGTCATCTGTCTATAGTTTTTGAGAACTATTTGAGTTGTAATACATTACATGTATTTTTGAAAATTTATATATATGTATATATGTGAAGTCATCACTGCAATAAAGACAATGAACAAATGAAATAAAAGTGTAGGATTATGATTTCACAATTGCACTTACCACAGGAACGTTTAAGAAAAAACCTGCATATATTTACTGTGTGCATCTGAGATGATATTTGTGGGGTTTTTACAAAATGAATAGTCTTCAACAGACCCCATGGTCTATGGACATACAATGCCATATCTGGAAATTGACGTAGTCTCTGCACTCTACATATTGACTGTTTTTTTTATTCAAATCAGGCAACAAACTAGTTAATTTTCCCACTTAGTCCAAAGAAATCTATACAGTGTTACCTCGGTTCACAAACATAATTATCTGCATGATTCTGTTCACAAACCAAACTGGACAAGAACCAAATCAAATCTCACAAGGTCAACACTGAACCTGACCACTGAATTAGATTCAGTTCTCATCTAACTCAGCTTGCATTAGAAATGTGGAAAGAATCAAGTTTATGAACCAAGATGCTTCTGTGGTCTACTGGTTTTCATCATCAAGCTGTGGGTATAGGCCCATGACTGCCACTCTTGTATTACTATATGTTGTCACTTGGATCTGCTATGTCCTTCAGAATGCCCTGTATTAACGGCTTGTTCCATAGCTATCCTTTTGAGAGGTGGTAGAATTGTTAAGAGGCAGGGCCTGGAAGAAAGATGATCTGATAAGTGAGAGATACTTTTGACAAGAAGAGTGGGACCCAAAATTATTTTTCTCTTTTTATCACATTTCTGCTGTACAGTTAATGGTTTTCCTATATCACATAGTCCAACTGTGATGACGTGATAAACTCGTACACATACTAGAAGCCTAAAAGTAGTGGCTTTGCCCAAATCATGGGCTTAAAGCTCCCAAACCAGGAGCCAAAATAAACCTTTTCTCTTTATAAGTTGATTGTCTCAGATATTTATCACAAGAATGGCAGCTAGCTAACACAATGACCATTACAGTCAGTACATTCCCCTTGCCTCAGATGGCAAATTCTCCACTAGCCTCTGCTACCATGCAAGTCCAGCATCTTCACTGATACTGGGGATCCAAACTCCATGGCAGAATCTCTCAGTACCAAGAATGACTTGCTGAGGAAAATAATAGCCAAACTTCTCAAAGACATTGGGGGATCCTCTTTGCAAGTCAATTTCTTATTGCTTTAGAGGAAATTTCTGTTGCCTTACAGAAAACATATTCAAGTGTCTCACATACATATTCCACTGTAATATTTCCATTACACTGAACCTTCTTATCTTTCTTTTTAAATACTCTTTTTAAAAATTCCAGCCTTACTAACAGTGTAGGCCATTCAACCTGTATGTCAGCCAAATTACCAATAGGAAATGCTTTAATAATTGTGATGCCATCACACTGCAAAGGTTATTACAAGAATGCCTTTCTTACCAGTAGCTTTATCTTGTGTTTTCTACAGTTTTTGCCACAAGATGTGGTCCATGAACTAGCAGAACTGAAATCATTTGACAGCTTGCTATAAATGCAGAATCTGAGGCCCCTGCCTCAAAATAGTAAATCAGAATCTGAACTTTATTAAATTGCTCATACAAACAAATATATAAGGAACAAAGCTAAATGCTCCTTTTAGGCGGTAGAATTCAATCACAATGAACCAAGAGAAAGGAAAACTGAGACAGAGAAAAGAAAACTCAAATGCATTGCCAATTCACCAAAACTCAAGAAAACACAATATGAAAAGCTGATCACGTAATACCATAGTACGGACAGCCAAAATAACAGCCTGACATTTGGAAAGGAATGAGGAAAGGAAATGGCCAATTTACCTCCCTTTTTTTTGGTACCAGGAATTGAAATCATGACCTTGCGCTTGCAAGGCTGGCTCTGTGCCACTGAGCTGTATCATTGGCCACCAATTTATCTCTTGGTTCATCTATTTTCTGTTTACTACAGTCAAAGAATACCCCAAGAAGTGTTAAGTGCCCAAAACTCTTGAATGCATAACCTGGCTCCTGTACACGGTCACCTAGGAAGCCAAGGCTTCGATTTCAGGTCCCATTAGAACATATTTGGGTGGCCACATACTCAAGAAAAGGCTCAGCGGGTCATGGTGGCACTGCCCTGTAATCCCAGCACTCTGGAATGCTGAGGTAGGAGGAAAGCAAGTTGAAGCCCAGGCTGGGAAGCTTAATGAGACACTGTCTAAAATTGTTTTTTAAATTTAAAGAACTGAGGTTATAGCTCATTATCAAGGCCCTGGGTACAATCCCTAGTACTGAAAAAAACCCTCTGTTATGAAAAATGTAAAACTAGAAAAAAAGCATCTTAAAGGACACCATGTAAACAGATGAAAAGTTTAAAAAAATATATTAATAGTTGCCAAGAAGATAGAATATGTGAAAACATGTTACTGCTTACTATTTATACCGTGTTAAATTTTGAGTTTAAACTGCAATTCAGCTGTATGTATTCCATCTTAACTTTATCAGTCTTTTTCTGCAATGTCAACAGATCTAATTTTGAAATATGGAATCTATTACTCTGATGAGATAAGAGAGAGATAGCATATTTATGAAGCAAAACAGGGCTTTTACAGTAACATTTACAGCAAAAGGAAAGACCTCTTGGGAGTGAAAATGATAGTATACATGGAAACTGCATAGAAACTATGAAATGTAAAATTGAAGAAATTTTTAAGAAAATAGAGCATTAGGACTTAGTGAACTAAAATAGAAAAATTTTAAAAACTATTACAAGACTGATTCAGCAAGTCTAATAACACAAAAGGAGTTTGGAAAAAAGAAAAAATGGCACGAAGGTGATGGAAAAATCCACAAAGAATTAAATAAAATGTTCATATCTGGAGTGTTTCAATTTCTAGATTAAAAGAGCTCATCTAATATTCAGCTTAATAAAGAACAGAAAAGACCACTATGGGACATCACCTTGAAATTTCAGTGCACTAGAAATGGAGAAATCAGAGAATCTTCAGTAGAAAAAGCCAAATTATATCCGAAGGATCAATGTCAGAAAATTAAACATATACAAACCACCATGGAAACAGGGGAATTAGACATAATTAATGGACATAAAGGCTAAAAATGATTATGTTTAATATACTGAAGGATGATTTGACATTTGACAGTAAACTCATGTGTAATAGCATTTATTTAGTTCTAACAATGACCATATCCTAAGGAGAGAGATACAAATTGTGCAGGTGAGTGTAAGGATACGAAAGGAGAGGTGTATGAGAGAAGTAATTTTTCCTCTCCCATTTTACAAGTCAACAGAATATACCTTAAAAACAAAGAAATTAAGAATTTAAGAAACATGTTGTGCCTGTAAATGAGAAACTCCTTTATGGTTAGTCTTCATTATCTTAGTTATTTTGCCATTAACCGTTTGCCACCGTCTGAGCATCTATCCGTTCATTCATTGGTTGATAGACCCGACAATAATAATCTTTTTAAGTATACACCTGCACATATGCATACACATTCATACGCACATGGGTACATGTGGCACGTGAGCAGGAAAAAATGATTCTTTTTAAAAGGAGCACTACTGATATATAGCTCACATGCTATAGAATTCACTGATACACAGTGTACAATCCATGGGTTTTAGCATGTCCCAGGTATGTGCGTCATGGCAGTGCATTTTACAATATTTTAGCCATCTCCCAATAGTGTATGTTTTGGGTACCATCTCCTACACGTGCCACCCAGCATTTTTCCACCCTTAGGCCACCACTAATTTGCATTCTGTCTCTATAGACATCCCTGTTCTGGATATGTCATATAAATGGAAACATGTAATATACAGTGTTTGGTGATGGCTTATCACAATATTTTAAGGTTTATCCATGTCATAACATATCAGTTCTTCATTTTTTATGGTCAAATAATGTTTGACTGTATGGATATATTATATTTTATCCTCTCGTTCCTAGGTTGATAGGTATTTGGGTAGCTTCCACCATTTAGCTATAAAGAATAAGAAAAAAATGGGGGAAAATGAATAATGCTGCTAAATTTGCATACAAGCTTCCGGGTGGACAGATGTTTCTATTTCTCTTGAGTATATATTTAGGAGTGGTATTGTTAGGTCATATGGTAACCATATTTAATCATTTAAGGAACTACCAGGCTTTTCAAAAGTGACTGCACACTATCTTACATTCCTAGCAAGAGTGTATGAGGATTTTTTTCATGTCTTTTTTCCCAATTTTTATTTTATTAGTACATGTTTGCAGTGCACAAGCCTCACATTCTGCATGGGGAGTTGCTCCATGTACAGAACATACCAATTTCTCTTCTGTCACTTTTTCCTTCCCTCCCTCCTTTTTCCTTCTGTCTCTTGGTCCCCTTCCCATTTGTGAAAGATCTGTTCCCTGTTGAACACATTTTTAAATTTTTGTTCTAAAGAGAAAATAAACAAAATTTCAAAACAAGATAATAGAAGAGTAACAAGGGTTAAACTATCTTTAAATTTGTTACCCAGAGTACAAGGTATCAGCATTTAGTTGTCCAAACAACATTAGCACAAACATTTTTTTCAATGAAATAAGAGAAATTGGTAGTATAACTATCTTAACTATTATATATATATATATATATATATATATATAATTTCTTTGCTTTGCTTTTCCCTTCCTTCTTTTCTCCACTCTCCTATCCCAGTTTCTTTTCCTCTTTCAAGTTCCTTCCCATTTTACAGTATTTACTGTTTATGTGGTAGAAAGACAACTGATGGTCAACTTGTGACACCCAGCTGAACTGAATCAGCATGGTGCTGGGTGTGGACGGCCCACCTGAGGATTGCTGCCAACAGTATTAAAAGGAGAACTGGAGAGGAAGAAGTGGGCCTGTTGATTCTCCTGGGGGCTGTGGGTTCTCCTGCAGGAGCTTGTCATGCTGGCTTTCCCAATATGAACTCAGCTGTTCTCATCGTTAAAGGAATTTGGGACCTTGTAGTCACTGAGAATGGCTATGGTTCACTTTGGGGGAGCTCTGGTCCTTACTTTGAGCATCACTTCCTGGCTTCAGAGAGGAAGATGGGGCATTTTTCAGTCTCCTGGAGAAGCTTGTCTTGCTGGTTTTCCTGATATGAACTTAGTTATTATCATCAAAAGAGTCCAGGACCTTGTTGACTCTGAGGATGGCTGTAGTACTTTTTAGGGGAGCTCTGGTCTTTCCTTTGAGGATCAGTCCTGGCTCCAGTGCAGATTTCTCAGCCTGCTAGTACAGATCCATCATCCTACCAGCACAGACTTTCTAGCTCCCATTGCTGACCTTTGGGCCTTCGAAGCACGGATCCATGAAACAGACTTGCATGAGACATTGTCATGGGCTCTTGGCCGCTAGCTGGACTCACTGGGGGCATTGTGATGGGCTGTAGGTCTTTAGCTGGACTCCCACAGGACATTACCATGGAATCCAGGCCCTCAGCTGGATTCTTTGGGTCTTTAGTGTGTGGACATATTTCCTGCACTCCTTTGTAGCTGACTCTTTGGATGATTGCTATAAAATAATCCTGTAAATTATGTGTCCTGTATTAAATCACTTTCCTTGAAAACCCTGACTACAACAGTACATTTTGGAGCCTATTTACTCTTTCAGCTTCTCACACTAGGGAGACAATACAAAATTTGCACATGTGCATACTATTATATGTATCTTGCTCTTTATTTATCTGACTTTTTTTATTCTAGTGAAGCATTATGTCGTTGTGGTTTTCATTTATATTTCCCTGATGGCTAATAATGTCAAGCATCTTCTCATGTGATTAGCTATTTTTACATTCTTGTTAGAAGAATGTCTGTAGGTATAACTTGGAGATGTTGTGGTTTTAGCTCCAAATCACCACTACAAGGCACATCACAGTAAAGAAAGTCACATGATTGTTTTGTTTCCCACTTAATATAAAAACTGTTTTTTGCATTAAACTGTAACCTCCCTTGTGAAATACCATTGTGTATAAAAATACATTCCTTAATTTAAAACTATTTTCTTCCTAAAAATTGCTAATAATTCCTTGAGCTCTGGGAGTTTTAAACATGTTTTTGGTGGAGAGTCTTGTCTTGATGTTGATGGCTGCTGGATAAAAGGATGTTGGTTGCTGAAGGGTGAGGTGGTTGTGATGTAAAATAACTCAACAGTAACATTGTCTGCACTGACTTTCTTTTGTGAAGATTTCTCTGTAGCATATATTGCTGTTTGATATTCTTTTGTTCACAGAACACCTTTAAAAATTGAAGTCATTCCTCTCAAATTCTGACACACTTTATCAACTTAGTTTATGTGGCATTCTGTCTTTTGCTGTCAGTTTAATAATGTCCCCAGCATGTTCATGAGATGCTCCCAAATAATTACCATAGTAACTGCGAAGATCAGTGACCACAGATCACCATCATAAATATAATGATTAAAATTTGAAATATTGTACTCATTAGAAAATTGTTAAAAAATGTTCTGATAGACTTGCTCAGCACAAGATTGCCATAAACATTCAAGTTGTATGAAAATACATTATCTGCAAAGCACAATAAAACAAAATATGCCCAGTTTTTAATTCAGTTGTCTTTATTATTGAGTTTTGAAATTTAGTTACATTTTCTAGATAAAGGTCTCTTATCAGAAGTATCATTTGTGAAGTGTGGACAGCATTTTATTTGTTATGTTTTTGTGACTGTCCATATGGTCATAATATTCATATAGATAAACATGTTGTTTTTAAGTTAGCTTCTCACATGCTTTATGTTTAAATCCTTATAAGAGTTAGATGCATTGGATACAACTTTGGTATTATTCTTTCCCTCCTTAATATTTCTATTTCATTCATAAATACTGTATATACCAACACATGGAGATGTGCCCATTTATATTATACAGGAAAGGGAAACTCTGGAGCTAGAGTCTGTGTTCTACCTAGACTTTGCTACTTACCAGTTGTATTCTGTAGGATGTAACTTTTCCTCACTAAGGCTTAAGTCCCTCAGCTGTAAAATGGAGCTAAGGTTATTACACAGTGAAGAAATAGCAATTAAACTAGGCTAACATAGTCATGACTTCACCATAATTTTAGACAAGTTTCACAATATCTGTTGTTTTTTCTTTTCTTTTTTTTTTTTTTTTTGATACTGGAAATCAAACTCAAGACCTCATGCTTGCTAGGCAGGCTCTGTGCTGCTGAGCTATGTCCCTGGCCCTTTTTTTGTTTCTATGTGCACTCAGTTCCAACTATTCTAAAAATTGTATGTGCAGTATCTATTCCTCAGAATATATACATAAAGATAATATTATCATAAGTAATATTTTTGGTCTCTTATGCAGAAACAATTTTAAGTTATTGCTGTATAACCATGAAAAACACATTCTATAAATACTGCCTACCTAAATTTCTGGATTAATATATTTATGAAAACATTTTAATTTCTTAAAAATTTGTTCCTTTTCTTCTGTAGTTTGATTATTTAAAGATAGTATAACTTGAAAGAATACTTAATTTGTTTAATAGAGAATATGAACAGTGTTTAGTTTGGATTCCAATTAAATTAAATTCTTTAGGAAAGTTCATATTTTTACTGCACAGATTTTTTTAGTCTTTCCACAAATATGTTATAGAGGTATATATTTGCTCACCCCATTAATGAAATAAATGTTAAATGACTAATTAATGACTATGTTTAAGTGAGCAGAGGAAAATATTTCAGCAGACAGAATTGTTTTAAACAATACATAGTCAAAGGGAAAGAAGAAAAACATTGTGATATGTAGAATTAAACTTTACTGTCTCACACTCAACCATCTTATCTTTGACAAAGAAGCTGAACATATTTACTGGAAGAACAGTAGCCTTTTTAATAAATCTCACTGGAAAAACTGACTTTCCACATGCTGAAGATTAAAACTATGAACATATCTTTCATCATGCACTAAGCTAAAATTTAAATCAGTCAAAAATCTAAATATTAAAACAGAAATATTGAATCTGCTGCAAGATGAGTAGGTTTAACTCTTGAAGACATAGGTGTAGGCAAAGACTTTATGAACAAAATTCCAATTACACAGAACTACCACAAAAATCAACAACTCTCTAACTCCAATTCTTAGAGATTTCCAAGACTCTAAGATTGCCAAGTCTTCTTGGCATCATCTAATATTTGTTGGATGCGTTTTCCTTTCCTCTTATCATTTTTGAAACTTCTCTAACTACTTCATCATAATTTACTGTTTTGTCCTTGATTTCAGGAATCCTGTCTTCACATTAATTATTTCTGCAGTTTATGTATTCTGTACAATTTTATATATGTGATATTACTGCATGATACCGTTACATAGATTCTATATTTTTGGTAAATTATTTGTTCATTTTTACACCATTTTGGTCACATTCTCCATTTTTTATTTGTTTCCCCCACATCTGCACTGGTCATTTTGTGTGACAATCTCATATTTGGGCCACGTCTTCTTTGGACTCACCAAGTTTCATCATCTGTTCTTTACAAACATTTCACAGAGCTCCACTACCTGGTTTGCTTTCCTCTCCAGTTGTGCATCCTGGATCTGCACTGGGAGAGTTGGAGACTGTCAGGGTCTTTTGCTGTTTTCCCATGATCCTATATGTATTATATCTGGGTTTTTGCCCACTTTTTTCCGTTTTTTCTAGCTGAAAGTTGAGGTCAAGTAGGATGAGGAGAGCTTATAGCTGATCTGAAGAATTTTTAGTAAGATACTGCCTTCCTGTGATGTTTTTTCAGCTGTATTTGTCCAAAAATAGTATCTGTCCCCTCCACCTTCTTAATTTAAATGATTTGGATCCTTTCTCTGTGTTTTTAGGAAAGAATTACTCCTGATTATAACAGTATTCATAGATCCGATCATATATGACTTATATGTGATGAACCTTACATTTACACTTTCACCCATTATCAATACATTTTGCAGCCTATATTAAATTGGTATGAGCAATTATTCTACAATTTGACAGGAGAAGTGGGGGCAGATTAATGGATGGGGGAAAGATAATTAAAAGTATGTAATGAGGGTGGCAAATAGGGAGATACTAATAATTTTTAAAAGGATATGAGATCAGATTCTGCTGGGTAGCTTTTAGTTGGACTGAAAGGTTAGTGTTGAGGTTTCCAGAAAATATTTGTAGGGGTAAGGATGAGATATAAGAGGAGGGACATGTGCTTTTGGACTTAGGAAAGCTATGACATTGTTGGAACCCATTGAAATATTTGTGATCCAGTAGAGTGGAATAAAACCAAAGGAAGACAAGGTGCTTAGTAAGTTATGGAAGAGCAAAAGAAATAGAATAGATAGGACAGACAGAAGAGCAGAAGGCTGAAGAGACTGTGAGACAGCAGAATACAGCAAGCTGAAAAGTTAAGAGGAGGAATTTAGACAGTGGGAGAAACAAGTCAAAAGTAGAAAATAGTATTCTTACAGGAGCTTGAGTTGAAGAAATTAGATGAGGAGATAAGATGGGAAGAAAATATACATTGACTAAATGGAAGCAAAAGAAGCACAAAAAAATATGCAGTGGGACCTCATTTCATGAATTCTAGCAGAATGTACACACAATACACACAAGATCATTTTGCCAAAAAGCCTGACTGTTCACACCATTTTTTTCTTGCCTTGTTTGCAGACTGATGGTATTCAGCCAAACCAGTGTCACTTCTTTCCTTTCCATTGCAAAACCCAAGCAAACCCAGTCTCAGAAATTCAGTCTCCAGGCTCACCGGCAGAATCACAGGCTCACTTAATTATATTAATGAGTAGGAATAGTATGGCCAGAGTCAAATACATAATACTGAAAAGAAATATTGCTAAAACTATTTAGTTAATATTCTTATAGGCAAAAGCATGTCAAAAGTGTGCAAGAAAGAGTCAGAGCTAAGCAAAAGAATAAGAGTTGAAAGATTATATCTGGTGCAGTTTCTTTCACTTACTGCCTGTATGACTCTGGGGAAGTTTTAAAACTTTTATGAGCTTCCATTTCCTCAACCAAAAAATAAACAGTAAAGTGGGCCCTGACAAACACATTAAAGAGTGCAGATTGGTTGAGATTGTATATTTAATGTACTTAAAAATTATAAAGTGCTACATAAAGGTCAAGGTAAAGAAAGAACTTACTTCTACACTCTCTCCCTTCACTCTGTTTTCTAATTTCTCCTCACACCATCTTCACGTCCACGCAAAAGTCCTGTGCCTCTTCATTGCAGCAGAAGGAAAAATCCCATTGGAAGCATTATATTATATGGAGATAGTACAGGCAAGAAAATTTTTTGGTGTGCTATTTGGCACCATGAGTGTGAGTATAGTTGATAATTTTAGTAAAGACCAGTTTCCTCTCAAAAGTTTTCTTCTACATTGGCACATGTCATTTTGTCCTTCTTTTCAATCCTGGCCTTCCTTCCAGCCATCATACTTCAATAAAAAGAGTCACCAGATAAAAGATAGCTCACTTAAACTGTGCTATGGTTGATACATTGTGTCAACTTTGGAAATCTAGAGATTTGGCTGCATGACTCAGCAGGAAGTCAGGGTGCTTACTTTGTATACATCCTAAGCCTCTGGAAGAGGAGGGCATGAAGATTATGTAAGTGCTACTCACCCCCTAGGTGGGGTAGCCTGTTTACAATGTAGGGGAGGTAGAAAGAGACTGCTTTTTGCCATTCCTCCCTTTTGCTGGTTGTTTTTGTTGTGTTCTGCTGCCATGAACGTTTACCCTCTGCCATGTGTCACTCTGCCTCAGAATCTGTCAAGTATGGACTGAAACCTCCACAAACTGTAAGCTAAATAAACCTTTCCTCCCTTCATTTTGCGTGTTCGATATTTTGTCTCAGCAACAAGAGAAAAGTAACCAACACAAGCTGTAACTGAGATAACTTTCTCTAAACCCATTCCTTTTAGTTATGCCTAAAAGTTGAGCTCCCATCCTGGGGAAAGATATTTTATCCTATCTAAATACTATAATATATATGCCCAGATTTTCAACTAATCAAAGTGATGCTTAGACTGCTTTTACAAATACAAAATATATTGTCTATATACAATAACTTTGAGTTTTTCATTGGTCTAAATAATGTGTTAATTGCAATCTGTTTCTCGTAAGTCATCAAAATTTTGGAGATAATTATAGCTAAACTGGAGGGATTTAAAACAAAATATCAAACTCTATCAATAGAGGGGTCTAAGTGCCAAGTGGTTACAATTGCTATCTCAGCCCCTTAACAATTTCTAGACTTACTGGCAGCTCGATTTCACACAAATGCCAAACAGTAAAGGAGTTCAATACTTATTAATTTGGGTAGATGCCTTCATAAACTGTATTGAAGCTTTTCCTTGTAGAATAGGCAAGGCACAAGAGGTGCCAAAAGTTTTAGTCTCAGAAATTATCCCAAGATGTGGGCTTCCTAACAGCTTACAGAGTGTCAGTGAGCCTTCCTTTGAAGCAACAGTCACACAGATAGTCTCTCAGGCACTAGGCATTCTCTACCATCTGTATTATGCATGGAGGCTACAATCATCAGGAAAGGTAGAAAAATGAATGAGACCCTATAAGGACAGCTTCCCAAAATGGCTCAGTAGATCCACTTACAATGGACTTTTAGCCCTCATTAAAATAATAAATACACTTCAAATTCTAGGCCTCAGTCCATTTGAAATGCTTTATGAATTCTCTTTTTTCACTAATGATTTTCTCTTTAATAGCGAGATGCCTTACTGAAGGATGTCACCTCACTGGTTAAATTCCAACATACTCTTCAATAGCTAATGGAAGCTCGACCTAAAGAAAAGAGAAATCCCATATTCTACCCCAGAGATTTAATACTGATAGTTTCTTCTCTTATCATCCCCACCTCTAGGACCAACTTGGGAAGGACTATAGATTGTGGTCCTATCAACTCCATTAGCTGTCCAGGTAGCAGGCCTGGACTCCTGGATACACCACATGCAACATCAAGACCTGGGAACCACAGACTGTCATTAAGTGTGAGCAACCATAATCAGAATACTTCTGTGAACCCACACAAGACTTAAAATTCTTCTTCAAGAATTCTTAGCCCTTTCACTAATCATTTTACCACTTAAGAAAGAATGCAATTCCTTTGTAAGGTGGGTACTAGAATATGCAGTATCATTACAACAATCAAATTGCTGGATATGTGGACTGCTCCCCTTGTCCAGAATATCTAAGCTTCCTTAGTGGATATCCCCACTCCAAGAAGATGTTTGGAGTAAACTGCAAGATTATATTGATGAGTTACGAAAGAGTTCAATGGTTCATAGTTTAGCCTACCATTGCAAAGTAGCTGAGTGGCCTATAAACTTTACTCTTAACAATACTAGATATAATAGAATTTTTCTAACAATGCCACTGACGCCTCTTCAAAGGCTCTGGTAGAATCCCTATTAAATAAAGGTAAGGATCCTATGCTGAAGGCCAGCAACTATAGATGTCAAGATGGCTATTTTCAGGTATGTGATAATTATCTATGGTTAACCCCCACTATAGGACATCTTAGTAGAAAAGCTCCCTTATGTTGGGAACAGAAGAATCATTTCTACTGTCATTGGCCTAATTCCACTAAGTATTTGTGATGGACACTTCCCAAACAATGTATACACACAATAACTTTATAGGCTGAAGATTGGTTTGTAACAAACTGATTTAATCATCCTGGAATTAGATGGGAAGCCCTCAATGGCACTTGTTTGTGCTATAGACCCAAGTTATGGCCCTGGATACCCCTTGGATGGTTACAAGGCAGAAGTATCAAAAGTATTGACAAACCTGAAAACTTATCCTGACTATGACATTGATGGTCTAGAAGTGTGTATCACTGGTATTGTCACTAGACTTCTGTCTTTATACCTTCTCTAGGATTAGAGGATGTCATACAACATATCAAGGCCTTAACTAACTATACTCAGCAGACCTTAAGTGAGACTGTGCCTGGTCTCTCTTTCCTGAATGAAGAAGTAAAATTAATGAAATAAGGCATCCTCTAAAGTCGGATGGCATTAGACATTCTAGCAGCAGCTTAAGGAGATACTTGTACAATTATAAAAGCCGAATATTGTGTGTACATTCTTGATCCTTTGGCTAGTGTCTCAATAGCTGTTCAAGATATTGGATGACAAGTTAATGACACGTCAGATTCTCAAATTCCCTGGACCTTCTCCTTATCTTCTTTATGGAAAGCTATTACTGGCTCTTCCTGGTGGAAACCCTTTTGCTATATTCATAGTTACCCTGTTGATTTTATCATTTGACTCATGTACCCACTGCTTCTGTGGCCTTGTCTGCTCCAGACTTAAAGTTATACATCTACCCAAGACAAGAACACCTCGTTTCTATAGAGGCCTTTAGGTAGACCCTCTGTGGAATATCTCTAACTGCCAATCACAACTATGACCCTCTTCAGTTGGAAGGCACCAGATTAGTCTCTGACACTTGTCCCCTCATGACAGTTAGGGGTACTCCTTCTGAAGGAAATATTATAGATAGCTAAGTTAGATAGAAATATTGTATATTGTCAGACAGGGCTGATCCCTCAAGAGGTCAATGCTGAAGACATCTGTAGCTGGAGGTCTACTCACTGAAGGCCAGGCTTCAGAAAAAGAATCACTCCCCCATATACCTCCCCTAGGGATGAACAGCAGTGATGGATATCCTAAGCAGGCATCAATCACCTCAGGGTGGAGGACTAAAACTTAACCCACCCCTTCCAGGCAAGTCCTTGTCCATCCCATGTTTACCTGCTGTGTGACTTGTTTCCCCACTTGGTCCCCATTTGATCAGTATTACCCTAGTAACTATAGTTGTTGTAAGCTTATTGGTTGACCATAGTTTTGTCCCACCGCACATCCATCCTATGATTTGCCACTGGATCAATATTACCTAAGTGACTATTCTTGCAATCTTATTGATTGGTTATAGCTCTGTCTCACTTTAACCTCACCTCACCTAAATGGCTTTGCTCAATAAAATACCCTTGGGAAGCAGAGTTGGTGAGCAACCCACTTTCTGGGCCCCTTTTTGTCCCTCTCAGAAGATTTTTTCCTCTCAATAAACTTCCTATTCTTAAAAATACATTTGCTTTCAGATGCTACATACATTTATCTAGTGAATAGAAGCAACTTAAGAACAGGAGGAGGTGACACTAGGTGATGACTTTGCCTCCATTTCTGAAGCTGAGTTGCCAAATTACCAACTAGAAGGAAGCCATCAGCTTGTATCATTTACTAGTTGGAGGAGAGTTTTAAGAGTCTTCTCAAAGGCAGAGGAAGAGACAGTGACAGGGAAACTGCCTTTAGAAACAGAAAATATTTTAGACTTAATGTCTAAAGGAAAGCCTGTCAATTCATATTTTGAATGTTGAGTCTTAGAGACATGCTTCAGCTTCTGAAATGGGAATCACATGAGAGACTGACATTTAACTGAGCTCTGAAATCTGTTATAAACAATCTTCAAAAATAAAACTTTGCCCTATTCTCCATTCCTTTTCTCCAATAAATTTTCCTACATCTAGCCTCAAAAAGAAACTGAAACTTTGAAAAAATGCAACAATATTTCAGTGAATTGGTTATTCAACAGCTTGGTCGGAATAGTACCTTCTTGAACTGCAGAGAAAAAAATAGTAGAGCTAAGAGATAATCTACAAGGTGGAAAAAATGCCAGTATTCTTCAGAGTAATAACATCTAGAAAATATTAAAATTGAAAAAAATTAGAACTTCCAAAATAAAGACCCAATCAAATGAAATGAATAGACACTTCTCGGAAGAAGAAAATGTATAAATGACCAACACACATGAAAAAGATTTTCACCATGTCTGGCCAGTAAAGAAATGCAAATTAGAATATTGCTAAGGTTTCCTGTTATACCATGATGAATGGATTTCACGAAGGAATCAAATAATAACAAATGTTGGCATGACTGTTGTGAAAAAGAAACTCTTCTACATTGTTGATGGGAATGTAAACTAGTACAACCATTATGGAAATCAGTATGGAGATTTTTCAATGAACTAAAATTAGAAATTCCATTTGACCCAGGTATTCCCCTTCTAGATACCTTGCCAAAAGAACCAAAGACATCATATTACAGTGATATGTTCATACTGATGTTTATAGCAGCACAATCCTCGAGGCAGATTGTATGCCCATCGACAGATGAAGGAATAAAGAGTATGTGGTGTCTGTGCATACTACTCAGCTATAAAGAAGTATAAATTTAAGACATTTTCAGGAAAATGAATACGGATGGAAAATATAACGTTAATTGAAGTAAACAAGACACAAAATCTTAAATACCCCAGCACTGAGCCTACTGATAGGATACCATTTTAATCATATATTGATGAAAGGCAGGGTATGGCTTTGGGAGTGCTGAGATAAGATTAGGTACCTGCTCAACAGCCTGTAGGATATCTGAGTCATGAATTAGACATTGTGGGCTGGGGATATAACTCAGTGGAATAAGTGCTTGCCTGGCAAGCACAAGGTCCTGAGTTCGATCCCTAGTACCGCAAAAAAAAAAAAAAATGAATTAGACATTGTAGCAAGGGGATGACCTGCATGCCTTAGCGCTGTGGCTTCTGTAGCTCTCCTGGTACCAGAGGAAACCAAACTGACAAGACAAAGATTTCATTGAATATACAGCTTGCAATGTGGCAGGACTTCTTTCTTCCAAAGAGAGCCTATAGCTAACAGATAATCAACTTTTTCAGTAACAGGCTCTACTTCTAGGAGGACCAGCCACTCAAATAAAGACATGTTACTCCTTAAACCCTGATACCTTTCTACCAGGGAAGGAAAAAGTTGAGGCTAAAAGACATAACTGCAAACATGAAATTCTTCCTATGTTCACAGCCAGATAAGACTTGTTAGACACATTCCTTACTGACCCTTATTTGACCCTCTTTGGTGATGGCAATTCCTTCATGGAAAAATAGGACAATAAATACAGGGTATGCCATAATAACTCTATCTCAGACACTTTAATGTTCCTCACTTACTGCTAGAATTAGTTTGCAGCTAGCAGAACTCATAGTTCTGACAAGGGCTTTACAATTTAGTGACAGACAGAAAGTCAATATTTATACTGATGAGGATTTATGTGGTTAACTCCCACTATAGGACAACTTAATAGAAAGGCCCTCCCCATGTTAGGAACAAAGAAATCACTCATATTTTCATTGGATAGACACACACACACCACCACTACCCCTGTGTGAGCAATGTATATATATCATAAATTTACAACTCAAAGACTGGTTTGCAACAGAATTCTTTAATCACCCTGGAAGTAGATGGGAAGCCCCTAAGACCACCCATTGGTCCTGTGGAACTAACTTGTGGCCCTGGTTTACCTGGATGGATAGGGAGATGCATACAGGAACTTGCGTGGTTACAAGGCTGGAGTGTCAAAAGTATCAAAAAATCTGCAAAGTTACCCCTTCTATGACATCAACGGTCCAGAAGTACATTTCACTGGTATGATCACGTGGCTTCTAGCTTTATCCCTTATCTAGTATTACATAACGTCATTCAACACATGAAGGTCTTCAGTAACTATACTCAGTGGGCCTTAAATCACACCTCAACTGATCTCTCCTAAATGAAGAAGTAAAATTAATGAGACAAGACAGCCTCTAAAATCAGATGGCATTTTACATCCTGTCTCGGTAACTTTTCTCTCATTGCTGGGACAAAATACCTGATGACCAAAATTAAGGAAGGAAAGATTTATTTAGCTCACAGTTTGTCCATAGTTGGCTGGTTCCATGGCAGAGTGGCACATGGCAGAGGGCAACAGTTCATGGCAGCAGAGCACAGGAAAAGGAACAAGCACAGAAGGAAGGAATGGCAGCAAGCAGCCTCTCTCCCGCCCTTGCACTGTATGCAAACTACTCACCCCATTGCGGGTGTAGCACTCACACCCATAATCCCAGCATTGGATCATGGATCAATCACAGACCCTAGAAGCCCACCCCAAGACTGCATGAGGATTTGGGGGGACATGCAGATACACACCATAACACATCCTAATAGCAGCACAAGGGTGTACTTGTGCAATTGTAATAGCTGAATGTTGTGTGTACTTTCCTGATGTTTTTGCTAATGTCTCCATGGTTGTTCAAGATATTAAATAACAAGTCGATGCCATGTCAGATCTTGAAGTTCCATGGATTTTTTCCTACCTCTTCATGGGAGGCAATTACTGGCTCTTCCTCATGGAAACATTTATTTGTTGTATTCATAGTAGTTTCATTGATACTACTTGACCCATGCATACTTAACTGTTTATTTGACCTTGTCTCAATCAGATTTAAAGTTCTATGGTTACCTACCAACAATGAGAACACCTAGAGTGTATTGAGGGCATTTAGAAAGATCCTCTGCGGAGTACCTCTGACTGCTAATCACAGCTATGACCCCTTGAGCTGGAAGTAGCCAGAACAGCCTTCACTCCCTGCCCCTAATGGTGGTTATAGGCACCTCTTCAGAGCAGGGAGGAGATGCAATAAAGAGCTAAATTAGGTAGGAGTATTATGGCCAGTCAGACAGGACTAGGCCCTCAAGGGAGTCAGTGCAGAAGATGAGAACACATCAAAACTGTGGCTGGGGGCACATCTGAAGAAAATTAGTCACAATAGACAGAAATATATACTTCCCTAAGGGAAAAACAATGCTATTTTGAGATTGCTGGAAAAACCCTTTTGAGATTTCCCATATAAGTAAATCATTATGTCATTAAGGGTGGGCCATCCTCCCCCACTCACTAAGACTTACATTACTAAGACTAAGATTGTAGATTATTAATCAAAGTTAATGATGTCATCTATGTACACTTGCCATGAGACCTGCTTCCCATGGAACAATATTACCTAAGCAACTATACTTATAATCTTAGTGGTTGATCATAATTTTGTCCTACATTGTACTCAGATTGTGATTTTGCTTTATAAAACTTCCTTTGAGAAATGTGATCATTTGAAACACATTCAAGATCCCTCCTATTTCTTAGAAGCTATTCCTATTCCCCGTTCCTTTTCCCTGGTACATTTTCATATTCTGTTTTATTTTAAAGAGAATAAAAAATAATAAAACATTAAAAATGATAATTTTAAAACAAGATGATAGGAAAGCAACAATGGTTGTTATATTGCTTATTGTTATCTTCGAAGTGTTTGTTCAGATTACCAGACATAGGTATGCAATTTTGTTGAAAAAAATTAAGCATTAACTATTCTTTTAAGTAAACCAATAGAAGTTAGTAATACATTTTCCCTTCCGTCTTGATTTCTTTTCTTTTTTCCCTCATCCAAATTCTTTCATTTTGAGCAGTTTCTTTACCTTTCACAATATCTATTGTAATTTCAGATTTTATTTACTCTTTCAATTTCTTACACTAGGGATTTGATATGATACACACGCAGGTCTGATTTATTTCACTTATGAGTATGGTCTCTAGTTGCACCCATTTACCTACAAAAGCCTCGAGTTTATCTTTCTTTATAGCTGAGTAATACTCCATTATATAAAAAGATTACATCTTTATTATTTATTCCTCAGGTGATGGACATTTGGGTTGATTCCAAGATTTAGCTATGACAAATTGCACTACTATAAATCTATACACATATATATGTGGTATGTGTGTAAGAAGTTTTCAATTTTTCTGGAAAAATACTAGAAGGGGAATTGCTGGGTTGAATGGGCCCTCTAATCCTAGCTTTGAGGAATCTCTATTCTGATATCCACAGTGGTTTTAGCAGTCTATACTCCCACAAACAATAGAGAAGGATTCCTTTTTCCCCACAGTCTCTCCAGCATTTGTTATTGGTTCATTTCTTGATGACAACCATTCTTTTGGGGGTGAAATAGAACCTCAGTGTTGTTTTAATTTGCATTTCTCAAATGGCCAGTGATATTGAACATTTTTTCATATATTTATTTGCCATTTTTATTTCTTTATCTAGAACTGTGTATTTATCTTGGATGCCCATTTTTGTATTGGGTCTTTGAATTTTGTGTGCCTGATTTTTAAAATTCTTTCCATGTTCTAAATAGAAGTCTTTCATCTGAGGACAGTTGGCTGAAATTTTTTCCCAATTCATGGATTTCCTTTTTACTCTGTTGGTGATTTCTTTTGATGTGCAAAAACTTTTCAATATGATGAGATCCTAGTTGTTGATTCTTTGGAGTATTTCCTGTGCAGTTTGGTTTTTGTTCATGAAGTCTCTGTCTATCTGTATGTCTTCAAGATTTCTCTTTACTTAGTCTTCCAGTAGATTTAGTGTTTCTGTTTTAATATTTAGATCTTTGGTTCATTTTGACTTTAGTTTAGTGCATGGTGTTAGACATGGATCTACTTTTAGTCTTTGGCATGTGGAAAACCGGTTTTTCCAGCACCATTTATTAAGGAGGCTGTCTTTCTTCCAGTGAACATGTTCAGCATGGTACTGGCAAAAAAAAAAAAAAAAAAAAAAAAAACCTCAAGATCAGCGGAACAGATTAGAAGATGCAGGCACAACTACAAATACACTCAGCCACCGTATCTTTGACAAAGGGGCCAATTTTCCTATTCTAAAAAAAAAGCTTGAGTACTATATGGTGTCTCTCATGCTAGTAAAACAAAGTACAAATAAAGAACAAAATAAAGAACTGATAGAAGGAAACAGGTAGATAAATCTTTTGTAAATGAGAAGGGATCCAGGAGACTGAGGACAAGATGAGGGAAGAGAAAATAAAAAGATTTAAGACATGTCAAGTACATGTAACAAGTGCCTACAATTAATGTAAACATTATACATACATAATAAATATACTTAATAAAAATAGACTAAAAATAAGAATAAAAATAAGAATGTAAATGGAGAAAATGGATGTAGTCATGGAGGGAGGGGGATTAGGAGGGGAAGGGGAATAAATCAATCAACTGTATATCATGTACATGCACCTACTCACTAAGGTGAATGTGAATGCCATGTACTGCAAAATTTACTAAAAAAATTTAAAATATTTTAAGAACCATATGATGAGTTTACCATAAATAAATTTGAATGAATATCCAACCACTGAGGGCAAGAAAATATAGTGGCCTGAACGAGAAAAATACCAGCCTCCATATGTTGGTACATGGTGACTTCTTATATCCGTAAGTGTAAGTGCAAAATAACTATTCCATCTTCCTGGCCCTACCAAATTCCTCTCAGTAGAATGGTCAGAGTCCACTAGCTCACTAAATGGGACTTTTACTTCTGTGTGGTTATAGGGTTTGGGCAAGGAGAAACAGAAGATCCACACAAAAATGAAATTAATTTGGACCAGCTCTGCAGGCCCTCCAAAATGCAAGATCCAAGCTTTTACCCAGGTTCTGTATCAGGTAGTTGGTTTGATTTGCAGGTAGGATCTGTAGCAGGAGTAATTTGGTATGGTATTAACAAGTTGCAGCAGTGGCTCCAGAAGTAGCAATATTTCAGGGAGAAGTACATTAATGCTTTGCCACTCCCAGGCTGATGCCCTGAGTTGACCAAAGCAAAAATGGCAGCTTGGACGATCGTCAGTTTAAGGTAAACTTGGGGAGCTAAAGAGAAGCTGAGCTGCAGTTCCAAAGACTTCAGTGGTAAAAAAAAGTGAAAATAATGACTTTCTAGTGACCTTATTTATCTCTTTTGATCATTCTTGACTTGAAGTTCACATTGTCTGCAAACAGAATAGCTACCCCAGCTTTTTTTCCGGGTTCTTGTTGAATGATGTATTGTTTTCCATCCTTTGATTTTCACTCTATGAATTTCTTTTCAAATTAAATGTGTTTCTTGTATACAGCATATTGTTGGATTTTGTTTCTTGATTCATTCTGCTGGTCTATTTTGTTCTTTTGGTGAATTAAGGCCATTTAAATTTATAGTTATAACTGACATGTATTGGCTTATCTTTGTTATATTATTTTCCTACCATTGTTTCCCTACTTTCCCCCTGTTTAATTGCTTGCCCTAATTGGTGGTTTCTTTCTGTAGTTATTCTTGGAATTGTGGTCATTTTTATCTCTGTCTAGAACATCTTTCAATACTGTTTGTAGGGTTGGAATTATGGTCATGAATTTCTTCGGTTTTTTTTTTCATGCAAGTATCTTATTTCTCCATTAATTTTGAAAGAAAGTTTTACAGGGTACATCAATCTGGGTTGGAAGTTGTTTTCTTTCAGGACTTGAAACAAGTTCTTCTTGACAACAGGATTTGTGCTGGGAATTCAGCCATGATTCCCATGGGCTTTCCATTATATGTGATGTTTCTTTTCTCTAACACATTTTAATGCTCTGTTTTTGTGCTAAATTTCTAGGAACTTGTTTTTTACATCTGGGTATAGATTTATTTGGGTTATGACTATTTGGAGTTCTATATGCCTCACTTACTGTATTCAGATTTTGTTCCCATGCTTGGGAAATTTTCGGCTATTACTTCTGCAAATAGTCTTTTTATGTCATTTGTGTTGATTTCTGCTTTCTCATTGACACTTATGATTTTTATATTCTTTTTTTCCACATCATCTTGCAGCTGTTGAACTGTTATTTCCTGATCCTGTGTTGTTGACAGGAGAACTTTCCTTTTATGATCACTAGTCTCTATCCCATCTTCAAGGTCTGAAAGTGTATCTTCAGCTTCATTCAAGTGGTTTCACCAGCCTTCAATGGACTTTTTAATTTCCTGGGTATCTGTTTGAATCCATTTCATCCGTTCTATTTCTTTCCTATTTGATCTTTCATGGTTTCCTCCATTTTCCTATCATCTTCTATTTTTTTATATCTCTAGATTTACTGAGCATTTCCTTTATGGCTGTTGTCATTTCTTTTGTTATCTGAGAGATTATTTCTGATCTTGTTTCTTATATAGCCTCATGGGTTTATTTCTTTACTTCAGTTGCTATCATTTGAGAAATCTCAGGAATGTGTCTTCCATTTTACTCTATCTTGATATCTCCTGGACTTGTTTATGGTGGGCTGGAGGTCTGTAATTACATTTTGATTCTACCTCATCATTTTCTATTTAAAAATTTTTTATTTTGTTTTCTGTGTTGATCTTTACTTTTGTATTAGGTAGCTATATCACTAGAATCAAGGACTTTCTAGGAAAAGTCTGTTTTCCAGACATGTTTTCTGTGTGTAGAAGGTTCTTGATTTGTGCCTGTCCCAAGGCCCTACCTACCCAATTAATTAAGCATGGGGTGTTGGTATCTGTTTGGCTTAGTCCCCAGTCCTTTGGTGTTGGAGTGTGGTAAGGTTAGCACCCCAGAGATTCCTCTAGTATTGTTAAGGAAGTGAGATCAACTAATTACAACAGACTTGTCATTCTAGTTAAAGTAGCATAATTAGCGATAACAATAGCATCCAGCAGAGTTTAGAAACTGACAAACTGTGGTAGGTATTACTTTTATACTTTGAACCACAGGAGCAAAATCTACAGGTATATAACAACTGATCATAAATTAGCTTGTTTCCTTTTGGTGGAACGCTTTTAACTTGTGGAGGGGAAATTTAAGAAGGATAGTGCATAAAACAGAGATAACTTAAGAAAGTAGAAGCCAGGCTGAATGACAAAGGATGATTGCACAAGCTTGGGGAAACTTGATACAAGGACAGAAAAGAAAAGAATGAAGGAGTAAGCAAGGGATTATCTGAACTTGGTCTCTGGGTTTGGGGGATGAGATTAGTTTTCTATGGCTGGAGTTCTTCCCAGCCATGTAGATAAGAGGGAATAAAAAGATGATAAAGAAGAAAAAAGGAAAAGGAAAATGAAGAAAGATTAAAATAAAAAAAATTAAATTTGAAAAAGGAGGCAGCCCCACCCACCTGCTTCTATTATGTGTGACTTTGTCCCCAAGCACAACACTGGTTCAACTAAATTATCACCTGTTGTCTTGTACTGCTACTGTTGCTTCAGCTTTTCCCTCCCTCTAGTCCTACCTGTCTATCATGTATGCCCTAGTCAGGAGCATACATGTGTGGCTAGTGTTTCCCTGGTTGCCTGGGCTCACTAATGTGGGGGGGAGCCCGTCATCTGGATTCCTCCAGCCAGGCCAGTTGCTGAGTCTTACAGTTGGGTGTTGGATATTTTGTCCCAGCAATAGAAAAGTTAGCTAATATACACAGTCAAAGATACCATGCCAGAGGAATAGGCAAACTTTTCTGACCACCACCTGACTTCCCCTGGAAAAGTAAACCCCATTGCTGACTGCATACCATATTGAAGGATGGGAAGACACACTTCATCATCCATTACTTACCCTCACTAGGTAGAACAAATCCTCCTTCCATATACCTATGTCCTATACCAGAGTCTGTTCTCCTGCTGTTGTGTTCTGTGCATTAGCTAGGCAAAGGAACCGGATATTGGTTCTGGATGAGTTGACTTGCATTGGCACACAAGTATAACTATGTGTACTCTGGCTATCTTGGAGACAAGACAGCAAGACTTGACAGAGAAGGAGCCTGTGTGTGTATCAGGCCCTTTAAAATTTAGCAGTCTCTATGTGACAGCAGCCAGGTTGTTATGGTTGATACACTATATCAAGTTGGGGAGTCTAAAGGTTTGGCTAAGTGAGTCAGCAGTTCTGCATCTTGGGGTAAAAAGGACATGCCCTTACCCTTCTGGGATATTGTTTATTGTATTAATTGGAGAAGTTTAGAGGGTTAACTATGTGACTCAGAAGGGAGCTAGGGGCCTTACTTTGTATACATCCTGAGCCTGTGTAAAAGGAGGGCATGGAGATTGTGTGAGTGTTACATACCCCCTGGGTAGGGGTAGCCTGTTTACAATGTAAGGGAGGCAGAAAGAGGCTGCTTGCAGCCATTTCTCCCTTTTGCTGGTTGTTTTTGTTGTGCTCTACTGCCATGAACGTTTGCCCTCTGCCATGTGCCACTCTGCCTCACACCCAGTTAAGTATGGACTGAAACTTCCACAAACTTTAAACTAAATAAACCTTTCCTTCCTTCATTTTGGGCATTGGGTATTTTCTCTCAGAAATGAGAGAAAAGTAACCAAGACACCAGTATTACCCTGCCTTCTTTTAATATCAAATTAGTGGATGTTATAAAAGTCAGACTTTATTCACTCAAAATTATTTACTAAGGAAAGTATAGCTGTGTGGTAGAGAATTTTTCTAACATGTGCAAGATCCTGTGGTGAATCCTTGGCACCACCCTTTCCCCAAAAAGTAGTAATGGATAAAATGGTACAAAACACTGGGATAAGTCTTTGGGGAACACAGAAAAAAGTTTCACAGTTATTTTAACATAAGGTAGAAGTGCTATGTACCTAAAATAGGAAAAAATAAACTGTCATGAGAAGATAGTAGATTTTAAGTGTTCTCACTGCAAATAAGTAAGTCTGTAAGTGCATATGTTAAATACTTTGACTTAACCATTCTACAATGTATACACATATCAAAATATCATGTTGCACATCATAAATACATACAAGTTTTGTTAATTTAAAAGCATTCTGTGAGGATTAATACAAAAGAAAGCAAAATTACTGTGAGATGGACAGTGGATTTAGGGTCATAAATTGTTGGTGCCACTTGGTGTCATTGGGATTATGTCACCTAAATACTCTGTAGAAGGTAAGGATGTTATACGATTTCTCAAGGTTGTTATATGATTTCTCAAGTTTATGAAGCTGGCAACAGAGCCAACAAGCCTTTGATCCTTCTTCTGACTCCAAGTCATTGTTTATCAAGCTATGTCATACTATTTCTTGGCAGTTTAGCCTGGGGCTGCCTCAGACTCAAACAAATTATCTACTGTTCAGGCAACCAGTGCATACATATATCATGAATGTTCTGATCTTAGGAAATTTACAATCTAGAAGAACATACACATATTCTTCTTTATACTTAAGACACTACTAACCTTCAGAGTATAATACAGAGGATTAGATACACTGGATTGATACTTGACCTATTACCAATGCACGGGTTTTAGCAGGAGAAAGGTAAACGTTTACTGTATACAAAGTAGGCATAAAGAAAGAAGAAAAAGATACCAAAGGAGAACTTTCTAGAGATCAACTGGCTAGTTTTAAGTAGTAGATCCACAACTTTGATCCATAAAACTTAGCAACACTGTTTAAAAGTTCTACTAGGGTGGTGGTAGGGTAAGGGGAGATGTGGGAAATGACATTACCTTGTATTTCTTTTTGCTCCTAACTCCCAATACTTAGAGTCACCTATAAACCTTCAGTGCTACATTTCCCTCCAAAATACTCAGATACACTTTCCACTTTTTGAGATTCATTCATGTCATGACTTATCCCAATATCAGTGTCATTCAGGCAAGTGCCACCTCCAGTGGTGGTTAGAAGTAGAACTGTTACCCTCAGTCAAAACTGGGCCTACGGTCTCAAGGACTGTCCAGCTCCTACCTCTGTGTGTTCAATGGGAATACTGTTTATCAACACCTCCTTCTCCTTCCCAGGAACTTGGCTTGCTCTTTAAACTACTACAGGCAAATAGGGAAGGTCAGGGAGCTCAGAAATCTTGCTAATTTGACGTTATTAATAGACCGTGGAATCGATACTTTAGCATTCTGATTTGTTCTGAGGCATATATATAGAAATTCCACCAAAAATTCTGCAGTTAGTTGTGGAAAAGAAAGAAGGACACCAGCATTTGTGTGTACAATGATGACAATAAAAGCAGCAATAATAGCCTAATACTTTTTTTTAAAGCTTGTCAGGTACCAGGCTCTAGCATATCCTTTCTATGAGCCAATGAATGGATGGATCCATTTTACAAAGAAAATTGGTTCTCCGAAAGAGATTTTCCACTGGTTGCCACAGAACCATAGATACACAAGGCAGTATGCAGTCCAAAACTGTCTGATTCCAAAGTCCTTTCTAGACACCAACTATCTGTATATAGAGTACCAACTTTAATCTATGTAGGAAGGAGCAAAAGCTAGTTTAGAAACTATTTTGTGTTGTGGTGAGGCAGAGATAGTTGATTTTCTAAATGAAGCAGCACATACAACATACCACTGCCGATGCTGCTAATATTTCTTCTTCTCCTCCCTTCTCCCCCTCTTTCCTTTCGCCTTCCCCTGTTTGTTTTTGTCTGTTCCTCCTCCTCCTCTCCTCCTCTGCAACTCCTCCTCTTTATCCTTCTCCTCCTCCTCTTTTATCCCTTTAGGGAATATTTGCTTATGATAAAGAACTAATATTATTTCTTCCTTGTTTGATACGTATCATATTTTACATTTTACTTATGCTGCTAGAAAGCTCAGAGGCAAACTTAAAATTCTTCTTTAAAAACTATGTAGTTTTCTACATGCACATCAGAGTCCATATTTTTTCTTCTCATCTTAACCCTGGATTGTGATTTCAGTTTTACTCAGTCTAAACTTTACACCGCATCTACATGTTATTTTGGGTAATCTTACAAGGCTTCTCCAAACCTTGGTGAAATAAAGTAAAGTATGCATAACATTAAAAAATAATAATTTACCTGAGAAGGCCTTTCATCTGTTGCATCCTACAGATTCTTTAGTGCTTTGAATTCTATTGTTTAAAAAAATCTGAAGAAAAATCAAGACACCATCTGGCTGCCTTTGGAAAGACAGAGGTAATTCAGGTCTTTGATCTGCTCTGCACATGGTTTGAGAGAGGGAGAGAGGACCAAATCTCCCTGACACAGACAATCGTTTGCTTTATTAAACAAGTGTCTTGTATTACACACAGAGAGTATGCATTATGTGGATGCACACAAAAAATTATGATGAAAAGTAGATACTGAGCATACTGAGTACTTTGGGTTTTGAAACATTAACATTGCAGCTGTTTCTAATAATTTTTCTCTAAATGCAAGCTTACTTCCACAACATGTAGTAATGTAGCTGTAACTGTCCCAAAATGTTTTATGTTTTAAAATGAAATCTTAGAAATAACTGGGTAGCGGGGAGTCCGTAACTACCTTAGATCACCACCCCATACACAGGTTACTTGCATGCATTTTATTAGTCTGCTGCTATTCAAGATGAGGGCGGTTTGAAACACTTAACCTAGTTATAAACTTATGAAATGTACTTTTCTTTAAAAAAAAAAAAAGTAGAGGATAGGGGCACAAACCCTTGCTAGTGAGAGAAGTAAAAAAGATTATTAGGTGGAATACCCTGGAACTGTAAATGGAAATACAGTGGGAGGAAGCTCTTCTCTGGCTTGCCTTCTGGGGAGATAACTGTAATAGGCTGGGAATCATCCTTTAGCTCTCCCAGGGTTTGGGGAGACAAAAAGTTTAGTTGATTGGTTGACCAGCCCGTGCCATCGAAATTCTAAGATTAACTCACTCAATAGTAAAGTGCACCTATGTTAAATGTCTTTCAGATTTCTTTCTGTAATTACCTTTTGATTTTAATTGTTTTCCTCTGTCACTGTGGATGTTCTCTTTTCCAGATTTCTCTCTCTCTCTCTCTCTCTCTCTCTCTCTCTCTCTCTCTCTCTCTCTCTCTCTCTCTCTCTCTCTCTTTCTCTTTCTCTTTCTCTCTCTCTCTCTCTGGTGTAAGAAGCTGGGATACAATTTAGAGTCTCTGTAGAGGTCTGGCAAACAATGACAGGCCAGTGCTCTCTTTGGACTGGTTCTCCTGAGCTATTCAGGGCTGTCTCCGTTGGTCCGTAGTCGAGGGCAACATACAAGGCTTCTCTTCCAGCCTGAGTTCAGGTAGGGCGCAGCGCTGGCTCCGGAGTCCTCCCAGTTTCGGCACCGCGATGCGGGGTCTAGCGCGAAGCGGGTGCTCTCGCGGGCAGAACTGAGCCTGCAGGAAGCATCTGCTCCGGCCTGAGCCCGGCTCCGGGGTAAGCCTGCCAAAGGTCCCCAGAGGGCGCCGCGTTCTCAGACCGCTTGCTTCAGCCTTGGCCCCTGGACCGCAGCAAAGAGGAAGGAGGAGGTCCGCAGAACCTGAGGGCTCCGGAGCCGCTCTGACGGGAGTCTGAGGTCGCAGGCCCTGGCCCGAATTACCCCGGCTCCCAAATCTGGAAGGGCTGCGACCTGCCACACAGCGGGGTAGTGGGTCAAATACCTCCAAGCCCTCTTTTTCCCTAGCCGGAATATATTACTCCGCCACCACCCTGCCGCCTACCCAGGCGCCGACTACTATCCTGGGTGTAACGCTGAGCAAGTTAAGGCCGGGCGTGGTTGGGGTCACAAAATAAACACGCGGGGAATTGCATCGGGAGTGGGGTTCTGCGCGCCGCGCCCTCCGACCCCTCAGAGTCCGTCGGGGCTCGACCGGAGGCCCGGGCCCGGCGTCTTCGGGTTGACGCCAGCAGCGGGAGCCGTGGGCCACTCTGTGGGCGAGGTCGGCGAAAGGCCGGGAGCCGCAGGCCGGGCGTGAGCGGGACCGCGCGGCGGCCAAGGCTCCTGCAGCCGCGGCCGGGCTCCCCGCAGCCCCGCACTCCCAGCTCCTCGTAGCTGCGGGGGGAGAGCCGGGCTGCGCGGCAGACAGCCCTAGCTCTTCGTGGAGAGGCAGCTTTCCCCTCCTTCGCTCTGAACCTGTATGTTTTATTTTTAAATTCTTAGTTCAGCTATCCGGAACACGGTCACGGCCCGCGCCGCGACTCCATCCCCGGGCATCGGCCGGCGCGCAGCCGCCGTAGACAGCCCGGTGCATCCGCAAAGCGAAGCGCAGCGCGCGGTCCGCAGTGTCCAGGTTGCTCCCCCGGATCGGGTGGGGGCGAGCCCTGAGCCCGGCCGGGGCGGCCCGATGGTCCGAGGGTTTCCCGGGCTCTGAGAGCATCGGGAACTAGCAGCTGGGCCGCGGCGGCGGGGCGCGCGTCCTTCCACGCCCGCTCGGGAGGCGCAGGCGCGGCACAGCCCGCGCGCTCTGCAAACCCTGGCGGCCGTGCGCCGCAGTGGGCTGAGGCCCTTTCAAGACAGACGCCCCGAGAGATGATGTATTTATTCTTCGCACTTACTGTGCACTTAGCACCGAGAGAGCTGTTCTTTGCACTATCAGCAGAAACCCGCCGTCCGCCGCCAGCGACTCCCTGTGGGCTTCAAGCGCCGAGCTGTCGCCTCGGGCTCGGGGTCTGCGCCCGGCTCCCTAACAGGTGGCGTGGGCCAAGCACCCAGTACTTCCTGCCCAGCCTGACGGGCGGGGGCGCGGCAAGCCACCGCGCTTTGGAAAGTGACTGAGCAAGCTACATCTGGCCAGTCGCTACGGAGAGCTTTCTAGGATGCCTGCCTTGATTTTCCCTGAAAAGGGATTCCTCATTGCTGGTTGAGACTAATTTCCCTTATAAGTGACTTGTCAATCAGAGGAATACCTTTGGGATTCAGAGAAAGTCGGGGTTGTTACTCCTTTAATGCCCCCCACCCCAGACGGGCACACTGCAGCCAAAGTTACCTTTGGATTTTACACACATGCCCACTGGAAAATTCTTAATGGTGAATTTTTGAGTGGCTTAGGCTTGACCATGCCTTTCTCCCACAACTGATCCCTTCTTCGGGACAGTCCCGTCCTGGTTCCGACCAAGCTTGCTCTCTCGCGCCAGGATAGTCCTAGGCTGCAAGGAGTGGCGGGCTGCAGCGGGCTCCTTGACTCTGATTTATGCTGCAGCCGCTCACGAGAACCCCAACGCTTGGGCTGGGTTAATTTTGTCATTGTTCCTCATCACACTGAGATAGTTTGAAGTTTGGGGCGGATTTTATTTATCACCCTGCACATTTGAAATACAGTCAGACATAAAAATAACTGACTCCGGGACTCTGGCGCAATATTGGAGCCGTCGGGGAATAATTTGGCTAACTGACTTGGACGTTTCACCTTCTAAACAGAAATGCAACTCTCAGTCAAACTGTAAATCAGATTGTCTTCAGCAATGAAAGAAAAAAAAAAAGGCACCAAAACCAGAAAGAACGGAAACAAAATGAAAGAAAACGCAGATCTTGACCAAAACAATACAAGCTACAGAAAACCAGACTGGAGTTTAATTTCAGGTGTGGAACCTCCTCGGAAATGTGAAGGTCTGAGTGTTTTACCAGTGGGATCCACTCCAGAGATTTCAAGATGCCCCCAGAAACTGGACTTTTAAATTTTTTTCTTCAACTCTATTAAGTTATATCAAGCAATAAATGTTAGTTTAAAATACGAATGAACCCCAGCTAAGTTTACTGTCAGATGAAGTCAGATTGGAGATCTTTGCCCGACTTCTAATGACAAAGGGAAGCAAGAGGACAAGGAGTAGCTTGGTCAGGACATGGAGGATACTTAAGAATCATCGATTTAAAACTTGGTAAAGAAGGAAATCTGAATTTCGCCCTGCACTGTCTTTGATTCAAATTTTCCTGAGAAGGCTAAAAAAGAATCTGATAGTCGTTTCTGAGTTGTAAAGATTCGTCTCCCCTTCTATCTGGAAGGCAATAATATTAAACCGTGATTTCTTACAGTTGCCCAAAGACCCGGTGGTCAAAAGCCTGGCCAAGATAAGCTCTCAGCAAGGTAGGAACCGGAAAAGCACCGAAAGCCCATACAGATCACAACTGCTCCAACAAAGCAAAACTGTCCCGAAAGGGCGCATCTCCTGGTATTTTGCACTATCTCCCTCCCCCAGTAAATTCCACTGTTTCTCTGGGCTTCCATTACAGAAATCTAAGTGTGGTTTTTGTCAAATTAAGCCAAAGCAGCCTTACCTGAGAGCACCTGCTCCAGTTTTAGAGTACTTCAACAAGTATGTTTATTTGAACTCATTCTGACCAAGACCATTCACATAACGTGCTTCTAACATTTCTCCAAATAAACTGGAACGAGAGAGCTGTGACTCTTAAAATCCATAAAATTAAATTTAAAGGTAACATAGGGGACTTTTGGTAGAAAATTAGAGGGATTATTTTAAAATAAATTTGAAGGTGTAAGGAAAGCTAGCTTGGCAGTAATACTTAGTATGCACGGAAAATACTGAACGATATAATTTAAGTCATTGTTGCAATTAAAATATGATTTCAAAAGCATTAAATGAAATAGCTAAGATTAAAAGCAAAATTTTGATGAGGAGAAAAATTGGAAAGTAGTTGACTTTTTCTCTTCAAGAGCGAATTGAGTTGGTGTGGTTTAGACGGTGTATAGTTCAGTTCTTAATCTGCTGGTTTTTGTGTATGCCCCATGCTGGCTTTCCTCAAATTGATATCGCTGCTTCTTCAGAACAGGAACGCAATAAACACAGCCTGCTCTGCTGATGGGCACCTTCTGTATTATGAGCATTTCTTTGCCAATAGATGACCCCATGTCCTTCTCAGCACAACCAGCTGGGGAATAAAAGAAAAACATTTGCTTTTCCATGTATTTACTTTTATTTGTTAAGAGTTTTTCTTTACTTCTAATACATCAAGATGAGCTCTTTTCAAATCTGAAACCACAAATATCTCAAAAAACATATATTTCAAAAATTAAATCTACAGATGTAATACATACTGTGAACCCCATAAAATGCGTTTACAATGCTGACTTAAAGAAAGAAATTTATAACTTTCATATGTACCTTCCTTGTGCAATAGGCAACTGCCATATGTTTCCGACTTCCATAATTCAGCTTTCCTGGACATCTGTAGCAGGTAGTGAGTGCTTCTTAAAGTACATTTTATGTAATTTGAGAAGGAACCGGCACCAAAGACTAAAGGTGAACATAAAAAAGCTCAAGTCTTTCTAGAAATGCTGGTTATTATAAATTTACATCAGTGATTATGCATGGCCTGAGATAGTTTTTCTTCTTTCCCTTTCTTATTGTAACTGAATTTGGAAATTTAGGATTTGGAAATACGATTTTGTATATGCTGAGGACCTTTTGCAGGCAGTGTTTCCAGAACATGTAAATGTTTTGTGGAGTTATTCTTGTAATCAGGACTCTTTAGCCTTTTGCTTCAAGATTCCCATTAAGCCCTTCCTGAAAACTCAGTTTGCAAATATATTCTGGTATATTTTGAGATCAAGTTGAAAGTTTTTATATTTTAAAGGGAAAATCTCTTCCATTTTTCATTTACCTGAATTGTTCATGATATACTTCTTACAAAACAGAAGAGTTTGCATAGATTTAGGTGTTCCAGGTCAGCCTGGGCAATACAGTGAGACCCTCTCATCTCTCATCTCCCAACAAATAACATAAAATAAAGCATAAGTGAGCTAAACAGAAAACTTAGTGATTCTTAAATAGGGCCTACATTTTGGTCCATTTTCACTTCCTTTTGTTAAGATGGTAGGCTTAAGGTAATCTTTGTTTATAAAGAATAATAGTGTTAAATGTTTAATTCAAAGACTAAGGAGCTGCATATTTTAGACATCAACTTGAACATAACTTTATACACCGCAGACTATTAAAATATTAATTCAAGAATATGATTTAATATGCCCATGAATTTTCTCAGCTTATGTGCAAATCGACTTTTTCCAATATCTGTATTTAAAATGTCCAAGTACCCATTTTCAGGAATTCATTTGTATCCGGGTGTTTATTTTATCACTCCCTTCAAGCCATCCTTTATTTGGATGAGGTATTTGTGACGTTTAGCATTTGTTATTGACCCTCTACCTGTAAGGCTGCGGAAGGAGTGTGGGTAAGCTAGGGAAAGAGGGCTGTGAGTTAACAATGTGAAAAAAATATATACAGTAGATGTAGTGTTAAGAGCAAATACTGCAGGGAAACTTGGTCACTGAGTGGATGAAGTTTTCTTCTGGACATATCGCAGGTTCATCCCTTCGTCACTACCTCTAGATGTGAGGGTCAGAAGCCCCTTTCCCTTTTCCTTTCTCTTCTTTTAACAGAACTTGGGCTGAGCCAGAGTGAACATGAGCTCATGCTCAGAGCACACGCTCATTTGGCTTTTCCAAACCCTGGAATATCTCCTGAGTCCCAGCGAGAAAAGAACAGTGACTGACAAATTAACATCAGAGAAGAAGCTGCGGACACCAAAGGAAGGGAGTCTGAGCGCCTGAGGAGCCTTGCAGAACTTTTCCTAGGTCTGAGCAATTTTTTGATTAGCGGGCCTCACTCAGACTGACTCAGCTGATCACAACAGAGAAGAGGCTACTTGTTGGAAGAAAAGCTTGGAAACAAAAACATGGGGGAATTTATGTCTCTGTGCCTTTGCAGTGACAAAGGCTAGCAGAGAGGAACTGCTGGGGCTCTGAATCACTTTCTCCTCTGGGCCTGGATTTCAGCTGTAGTTCAAGACCCGGTGTGGAGGAAAGTCCACTAGAGCGCAGCCGCGGAGCCCTGGCCACCGGAATTTACTTTCCGGTCCTTGTAAATTTACACAGGTTATAAGTTATTATTTTCATCAACTCTGATTAGAGAGCGAGGCAAGAAGAATGCATGTCAAGAAGAAAGGTAGAGGCAGTTCTGGTTTGCTGTGCTGCCCAGCGAGGTCTTTGTTGTCCTCCGTCCCCAATTAGATAGATCGCCTCACGTTAAATCACACAGTAACAGCCACATAAGCGTCCTCCTGGTGCTTAGCTTCAGCCTTTGCTCACTCCCACTCCCATGCCTGTTTCTGTATTTCTAGTTCAATCAGTCTTTTTACGCACTGGAAGAAAGTATGGATCCCGTTTGCCAACTCAGAGGCCACCAGATGCTCCCGCATCTCAGAAGCCAAAACAGATTTCCGTATATGCCAAGGATCACGGGTCACCTCCGTGTGTGTCAGGTCTCCAATCCAGGAAATCAAGTGTAATGGTTAAAATTTCTTAAGAGGTTGTAAGTGTAAAAGATAAAAGCAAAACATCTATTTAGAGAATGAAGTCCTGCCACAGAGAGCTTTTAACTTTAGAAGTCAGCACTTTAAAATAAATACAAATATTTATGTTATGTCAAATGAATGAGAGAGAGAGAGAGAGAGAGAGAGAGAGAGAGAGAGAGAGAGAGAGAGAGTTCAACCCTTGGAAATGGGCTCCAGGCTAAAAAGCGGAGAGGGAGCCTAAGTAACGTGAGATTTTTTTCTTTTTCTTTTCGAGTATTTTGGAAAGGTCCAATTTTAAACTGTAAGAAGAAAAATAAAGAAGAGGCCGGATATGCGTTTAAAAAGTCCTCCCTGCCCCGTTAGTGTTGAGCTCCTGGGATGTGGATTCCACCGTGTGCTGTTGTCCCAGCTCTGGACGCGCAAGGATCGTCTGTTCCTCCCTCTTACTGAAACCCCACGAGACTGATTCATTTCTCTGAATGACTTTTCTTTAAATAGAGTCCGGCTAGTCTTGCAAGAGGCCTGATAGTTTATTTCAGTTTTAATCCTTTTCCTAAGGTCACTCCTACCGGTAAAAGACATTTTCTTTCCTACAGTGACTGGAGGCACACATTCCCTGACACACTCTCCTGTGTGTAACATAAGCGGGTGCGCACGCACACAGGCACACGTGCACACTGTCTCACTCACTGGAGCGCACATTGTTATATACGCACGTGTGCAGAGTAGGATGTCCCTCAGCCAATATTCGCCATGTCTGCTTTTTTGCTGCCTTTACTGCCCTGTCCTAGCATAGGCGTGCAGCGGTCAAGGAGGCCCTCCGAGCTATCGAACTGGCCTGGCTGTCAATTCTAGGGGGGAGATCCCAAGCCGCCAACTTCCCTCCCACGCTAGGAAAGAGGTTCCTTGCTGCTGTATATCTAGGGCCCAAGGTCAGGGCGAACTACAGTCTGCGACCCACTGCGTCGCGGGGTCGCTGACACGGCGACAGGTCCTGCCTGATTCGGATGCTTGAGCCAGATTCCACGCGAGTTCAGGGAGGCGAGTGGCGGCGCAGCCCTGTCATTAAGGTTCCCAAAGCCCAGTCTGGAGCAGGATTCAGGGAGCTAAAGCCGGGTCCTGCCGTCCCTCCCTCTCGGCGCCCACTTCTTTCTAAGGGCTCTGACGTGGGTAAAACCCCGGTTTTCAGGGTTTTTCTTATGGGGACTCAAGTCTCTGGGCGTCCAGGAGTCCTGGAGTCTGCGCCACTGGCTGGTAGGGAAAGAGGCGGAAGAAACGGCAGAGAAAAAGCAGAGGGCTT
>PVLD010009491.1:0-76720 GCA_004027595.1 Dinomys branickii | reverse complement strand
GAGAAACAGATTTTAGTTTCCTCTGACGTGGGCACAGGGTGTGGCGACTTGAAGGCACTCCTTCCCAGACTGCTGCACAGCAGACAGGGTCCTCCTGAGCTCCTCTTCCCGCCTCTGCGCTGCAGAGTCAGTGCATCTTGTTTTCAGCCCTTTCAAATATAAGCACTAATTTTCTGGGAACTTGGGATCCTCCAACTGCGTATGTGGAGTCTCCAGAGCCGCATCCTTACTGAAGGCAAGAGGAGGAGTGCAGTCCTTGCCCCCATGGCCGAAGTGCCCGTCTGACACAGAGCTGTCAATGTCAGTTTCCACAGTGGGACCCTCTGGAAGGTGGCCATGGAATCCTGGACCCGTCCTCCATCCTGTTTTCCCCTTCCCCAAAGGCCGGGTGTGCTTTCCACCCTTTGCTCAGCACTTCTAGAGTTGCCTTTCTTTTTCGGGAGTGTGATACCTCTTGCTTGGTTTTTGTTACACAAGATTGCTTTTGCTGTTTTGGGTCTCTTCTGTTCTAGTTTGATATGAATTTAGCACAATGTTCTCTAGTTCTGTGAAGAATGCTATTAGTATTTTTATTGAGATTGCAGTAAATCAATATATTAGCTTGGGAGTATAGCCATTTCAACTATATTGGTTCTGCCTATCCAAGAACAGGGGATATTTTCCATTTTCTGGTGTCTTCTTCAATTTCCTTTTTTAGAGTGATGTAATTTTCATCGTAAAGGTCTTTCATTTTTGTTGGTTAGGTTAATTCTTAGATATTTTATTTTTCCTGATGCTATTATGAATGAGGTTGTTTTTTTCTCTTTTTTTTTTTTAGTAAGTTCACTATTAGTGTACAGGAAAGATACTGACTTTTGTGTGTTGGTTTTGTATCCTCTATTTCTGAATGTAGCTATTAATTCTGGGAGTCTTCTGGTGGAATTTTTTGAGATTTGTATGTAGAAGATCATGTCATCTATACATAATAATTTGACTTCCTTCATATGCATATCCATTTTGTTTCTCTTGTCTGATTTCTCTGGCTAATGTTTTGAGGACTTTGTTGAACAAGAATGGTGATGGTGGACATACTTCACTTGTTTCTGATTTTAGAAGGAAAGCTCTCAGTTTTTCCCCATTTTGTATGATGTTAGTAATAGATTTATCATAAATGGCTTTTATCAGATTAGACAAGGTCCTTTCATATCCCTTTTCTTCAGGGTTTTTGCCATGAGCAGATGTTAGATTTTGTCATAGGCCTTTTTCTGCATCTATTGAAATGATCATGTGACTTTAATCTTGCTTCTGTTTATGTTATGATTCACATTTATTGATTTGAGTATATTGAACCATTCTTGTATCTCTTGGATGAAACCTAGTTGGTCATCATGTATGATCTTTTTTATGACTTGTTGCATTCTGTTTGCCAGTATCTTCTTGAGGACTTTTGCATCTATGTTCATTAATGATATTGGCCTCAAGTTCTCCTTTTTGATTGGCTTCTTGTCTCATTTGGGAATCAGAATAATGCTAACTTCCAGGAATGACTTGGGAAGTACCCCTTCTCTTTTAATTTCATCAAAGAGTTTGGGGAGTATTGATATTAGATCTTCCCTAAAATACTTATAGAATTCTGCAGTGAATCTATGAAGACCTAGCTTTTCTTAGTTGGTAGTCCTTTTAAAATTACTATTTCAATTTCATTGCCTGTTAGTACATTATTCAGGGCCTTTAAATCTTCTTGTTTAAATTTTGGAGATATATATATATATATATCCATTTCTTCTGAGTCCTCCAATTAATTAGTGTACCTGTTTGCAAAGTAAATGCTATTAACCTTCTGGATTTTGGTGGTATTCATTAAGATTTCATCTTAAATTAAACTGATTTGTGTTTTTCCTTTTTTCCCCATTGGCTAAGGGTTTATTTATTTTGTTTATTCTTGCAAAGAAGTAGCTCTTTGATTGATTCATTTTTTGTATTTTTATCTCTATTTTATTGATTTCTGCTCTGATTTTTATAATTTCCTTTCTTGTACAAGCTCTGAACTTGGATTGTTCTTGTTTTTCTAGGACCTTGAGATGTAACATTACTTTATCTATTTGGGCTTGTTATGTTAGTTTAATTTGTGCATTCACAGCTTAAAATGTCCCTTATAGAACTGCTTTTATTGTGTCCTATAAATTCTAGAATATTACTCTGGTATTGTCATTTAATTCTAGCAACTGTCTTATGTTTTCCTTCATTTCCTCTGCAATCCATTGATCATTCGAAAGTATGTATGTTGTTTAATTTCCATGTGTTTGCATAATTTCTGTGGTTTCTTTTGCAATTGAGTTATCGTTTCATTGCTCTATAATTTATGATAGCATGGTTTTATAATTTTGATTCTTTTACTTTTACTTAAGCATACTGTATTGACTGGTATGTGGTCTATTTTGGAGAACATTCTTTGTGCTGCTGAGAGGAATATGTAGACAATTCATAGACTTATTGAGCAGACAACAATAAACTTATTGCTGAGCCAATATACTGAGTCAGTTCTGTAAATATCTATTAGGTCCATTTGTTTAAAGGTTTGGTTGAAATTTTGTATTTCTTTATTAATGCTTTGTCTAGTTGAGGTCTATTTGTAAGAGTAGGGTATTATAATTAGGGTCCCACAGTATAATTGTACTGATGTTTATTTGGTCTTTTATATCTAATAGTGTTTGTTTTATGAAGTTGAGTGCACTGTTGTTTGGTCCATATACGTTTATAATTGTTATCTCTTCCTGTTGAATCATTCACTTTAACCAGCATCCTTCTCCATTCTCCTGATTGTTTTTGGCTTAAAGTTCACTTTGTCTGAAAATAGGATAGCTCCTCACTCCTTTTTTTTTTTTTTTGCGGTACTGGGGATCGAACTCAGGACCCTGCGCTTGCTAGGCAAGCGCTTATTCCACTGAGCTATATCCCCAGCCCTCCTCACTCCTTCTTGATTTTCAATTCCTATTGCATGGAATATTAATTTCCATTCCTTTATTTTTAGTTTATGGATTTATTTTTTAGTTAAATATATTTCTTATATATGTTTAATATGTTTCTAGTATATATTAAATAAGTTTCTTGTATATGTTTCTTTTATGTTTCAGCATAGCATTGGCTATTGTTTCTTGATCCACTCTGCAAATCTGTATCTTTTGATTGGCAAATTGAGACCACTCACATTGAGAGTTACTACTGATAAGTATCAATGTACTCCCATTTTATAATTATTTTTCAATTGCTGGTTCCTTTTCTTTCCCTTCTATTTAATTGTTTGCTCTACCTGCTGCATTCATTCTGTTGGATATTTGGGCACTATTAATTTAATTGTTTCCTTCTAGGATATCCTTGAAAAGGTTTTGCAGTGCTCATTTGGTGATCAAAAAATTTTAGGTGCTCTTTATCATGGAAATACTGTATTTCTTCATCAATTTTGAAAGATTGTTTTCCAGAACATACCAGGTTGAGTTGGATGTTGTTTACTTTTAGAGTTGAAACACTTCACCACAAGCTTTCCTATCCTTTAAGGTTTGTGTTGAGAAGTCTGCTGTAATTCTAACAGGTTTGCTTTTATAAGTGATTTTTTGTTTTTTCCCTAGCAGCATTTAATTTTATGTTCTTGTGTTGGACATAAATATCTACTAAATGGAATATCTTTACCTCCACCAATAATAGGACAGAATTCAACAGCAATAGCATATAGCTAATGATCTATAGATTCACAAAGCTTAATGGTTACAAGTAAAGAAAGAGGATGTGGGGAACTGGGAAAAATAGGTGAAATTTGGAAGCCATCCAAGAGAAGATTGTAAAGCAGGAAGATCTCTTCATTGTTAGCAAGGTACATATGACCTATGTTAACTCTGTGGCAGGAAGGAGCATCTGGATATTGTCAGAACCAGGAATTCATCATTAATATATCTGTATTTCCTATATATCTGTATCTTTATCTCTACCTTTGTTATATTCCCAGATACCAACATCCAAAGCCCAAAACATATTGGTATGTGGAAGATGCTGCTGATTCCCTACCCTCACTGGAATTTGTTTCCCATAGTGGGTATGGCTCTACTGAGCCTCTGATGCTCTTCACCTCCCTGTTTTGCATCAGTGGAATCTATCTATGTAGTGGCAGACAGAGTCTAAGGATGCAGTCAGGGATAGGTACTAATGTCCACCTTTCATTTCAGCACTGTGGTCTCAACAGCCACAATCCTGAGGTTATCAGCCAGAGAATGTTTTCTAAAATGATGGAAGCACTGTTTTATTGTCACAGGAATTTCGTTTTGTTTCAGTTCAGTAAATGGTTACCTACAAAATGTGATAAGAAAAGTGGAGGAAAGGCTGGGTGTGAGGGGTTTGAGAATCTTTGGATGTATATTATACTGTACTTACTAAAAATACTAGTTCCAGGTACTTGGAAAGTACATCTAATGAAACAAATAGATTCATTATGCAGAGTGGCAACAGCTGGACAAACTCTTTGTAAAGTTACCACTTGGGGCCTGGTAGGCTTGGGCATATGCTGTGCAGAAAAAAAGCCATCTGCTCCCAGTGGCACAGGAATGATTGAAATGTAAAAGCTACTCATAATTCCTACCCCACAATCTGGCAACCACGGAAAGGAGTAAGACAAGTACATAAATATGCAATCAGTGGCCACATTATGCTTAATGATCTACAAAACAGGATGCTAAGAGCATTAAAGATGTAAATTGTGCCAACACTTAAAACATGTCATTGACATGCGTAGTCTTGAGGACAGCATACTGGATCACATGCCTTAGTCAACTTTGTTATTAATAGCCTATTTTCAGGTTAGATCAGGCTGCAAGTCACAAGGCAGAGCAAGTAAATATAGCGTTGCCCTTTCTGTCTCCAGTCCTGACACCTCTTTGTGCTCTGCAGTTGTGGCCAGTATTCTTTTGAGAGAAACATGGTGAAGAAGGCCTGTCAAAAGACTCTCAAGGATCTGAAACTAAACTACCTAGGCCTCTATCTTATTCACTGGTCACAGGGACTTCAGGTTTCTTTCTGTATTCCCTTCCCCAATCTTGTGCTGCCTAACACACAAATGCTAGTAAATAGCAACTGTGCCATGACTAGATTGGGAGTGGACTAAAGCAGAAGGCCTTATGTAGACCAGAAAGGAAGTGGTCTGGAAGGGAGGCCAGACCACCTGTGCTTGCTGATGTGGCTGCATCCCTAGGTTTTCTTGCAGTTTTGTCTGAGGGAAGCTATGATTTCTGGTAATCCAAACTGCAACTGCCATATTGCCTTTGTCATAATTCCATGCCCCCAGGGCTCTATTAAGGTGAACTTTTGATATGTTTTTCATAACATTGTTTTATGCTCTACCTTCGTGTTAACCAAAATGCTCCCTGAGAGTGACCACTTGGAGCAAACCCAAGTATGGTGAGCTGTAAGGTAGATATGAGTCCTGGCTGAAAAAGCAGCACTCATTACCCAGAATACTGCTCCTGCTTGCTTCTGCGAGCAGATGCATATGAGGCTGATACTAGCAGTTGTTGGGAGTATCTGGAGCTGGAAATTGGTCATGTATGTGAGGACAGGACAGAGTGACCCAGAGTGCCTCAAGCAGCCAGGCTACCTCAGTCTTGAGAAAAACATCCTGCCCGGACAACTTCCGTCATTAGTCATGAGGCAACATTGCCTTTCATGATACTAACTTTGCAAGGGTATAAATAAGTGGCCCTACTGTTGTTGTTGAGTCTTTTACCCATCAGGTGAGGAGGTCACTCCAGCTGACCCCAGCTTTCGTCTTATGTCTTCATTTCCTAAATCCCCTCGCCGTTTTCTCCTGGGGGACCACCGAGAGACCACCAAGTCCTACAGTGGTGACAATGATGGCTTAAGAATGAGTTTTAAAATCAATCTAGTGGTTTTGAATGTACTAGTATTTAGCTACTTAGGTAGAGTGATACAATGATTTTACTGAAATGTGTTCTTCAGCAACTGATAAAATGGTTTTCAGATGTGGATATTTACTATGAGTCAAGATCCTGAAATGTTTAAAAGAAACTAATGATTCTCTTCAGCTTTTTTTGCTGTATTTATAGGCTTGGAACTACTCATTCCCCAAAGATGATAAAAGCAACATGCTCATAAGTAAATTAACATTCATGGATGTCTGAGAGGTAAGTTTTAGGTTCTTCAGCATGTGCTCGGAGAGAAGATTCCCCTTTAGTGACTCTTGAGACCCCTTCCAGGTATGAAAGAGCCCATGTGCCTTGTGTCTGACTTTATCACTATTATTCTTCAGTTCTTCCATCTCCTTCTTCACACCTTTGGGGTTTAGGGTACATTTGGTTCTACTTGCATTTTCAAGTCCCTGCTTATGCCAGTGTCTTCAAGAGTTATACATATCTGATCTTCCAGAATATTTAGTGTTTTATTTTAATATTCAGTCATTGATCCATTTTGATTTTAGTTTAGTTCTTGGTGAGAGGTATGGGTATAGCTTTAATCTTCAGCATGTGGAAAGCCAGTTTTTCCAGCACCATTTATTAAAGAGGCTGTCTTTCTTCCAGTGTTAGGAGTTGTTTCTGCATCTTATAATCTATTCCATTAATCCTCACGTCTGCTTTCTTGCTAGTAACATCATGTTTTTGTTACAGTACCTTTCAAGTCATGGATTGTGATGCCAACAATTGATTTTGCTATTGTAGTTCTCTTCTGTTTCCAAATGAATTTTAGAATTGTTTTCTCCAATTCTGTGAGATATGTTCCTGGTATTTTGATCAAGATTAGATTAAATTTGTATAACATTTGAAAGTATGGCCATTTTCACTATATTGGTCTTCCTACCCAAGAACAAGGGATATCTTTCCATTGTCTAATACCGTCTTTGATCCACTTTTTCAGAGTACTGTAGTTTTCGATATAAAAGTCTTTTACTTCCTTCAGTAGATTGATTCCTAGGTATTTCATTTTTTTGGATGTCATTGTGAAAGGTGTCATGTCCCTAATTTCTCATTAATTTCTGCTCTGATCTTTATATTTCCTCCCTTATATAAGCTTTGGAGTTGACTTGCTCTTCTTTTTCTAGAAACTTGAGGTTGAGCATTAGGCTGTTTATTTGAGCTCACTCTGTTTTACTGATATGAGAATTTACTGCTATAGATTTCCCTTATAGGACTGCTTTTATTGCATCCCATAAGTTCTGATATGTTGTACTGGCATTATTGTTTAATTATAAAAACTGTCTAATATTATCTTTAACCCATTTTTTGTTTATGAGGATGTTATATAATTTCCATATTTTATGAAGTTTTTATGGTGTCCTTTGCCTTTGACTTCCAATTTCATTGCACTATGGTCCAATAATATGCATAGGATAATCTCAATTCATTTACATTTAGCTAATCATGTTCTGTGAGCTAATATGTAGTCTATTTTGGAGTACAAGTTTGGAAAGGTTCGGAGATGTCACCTGAAAGAGTAGAGCTGGAATGCCTTTGGCTGTTCTGTATGGGAGATCCTGATCAGAGCTTGGAAGACCAAAAGGCTGATAGAAATCCTGCTGGTAAAGACTGGGTTCAGAAGGTTTCCGCTGGAAAGAAGGACTGCATTGGTTGTTGGACTCCAGATGATGTATGTTATGGCGTGGCAGAAAGTTTGTCTGCATTTTGCTCATGTCCAGAGACTTTGCCTAAGACTAGATTAAAGGCGGCAGCAAACCGATTAATCTGGCAAAAGAAATTTCAAGGCAGTTGAATGTTGCGGAAATGGCATGGCTATTGTTGGGGGCTTTTAGCCAGATTTATATAGAGAATCAAAAGTAAAGAGCCCAGTAGGATGATTTGAAATGTGAGTTTGGCCAGAAAGGCAGCTGTGGACTGCAAAGATAAGGCTGAGGAGATCTCTATTGCTGAGAAGGAACAAGAGAATGGGAAAGATGGCCTGAGGGCACCAGAAGCAGCAAGTCTCCACCCTTTGCAGCCTCAAAACTGTAAAGGTAAAAGACTTTGCCTTGAGAAGGAAGCCAAATAGTGCCATGCTCCAGAATGGCAGTGGCGGCCACACCAGGTTCCAGAATGGAGGTGGCATAGAGAATTTGTTCCTCAGCACTGGATTCGGTGTGCCCAGCGATCCAGGCACTCGACCACTATGGCCAAGAGAGAGCAAAGTTTGGCTACTGCTCCAGGTGGCATCAGATCTTGGCATCATCCACATGGCCCTGGCTCTAGGTGCATGGAGAATGCAAGAGTTCTGAGGTTAAAGAGGCTTCCACCCAGATTTCAGAAGGCCTGGGAGGCCAGGCAGTGTGCCCCTGAGAGGGCAATATGTAAAGCTGTGAATGAAGCAAAAGGTGCCCTGGAGACCTCAGAAGTTTAGAAAAGACAAGACCGTGGATCATCTGATGAAAGTTGTAAGGAGGGAACAAAGTGAGCCTAAGAGAAAAGCCATGGAAGCTGTAACCACCAGAAGTGCCATAGGGGTGGCCTCATGCAAGCCCTTTGGAGCTCACAATGTGCCACAAGTTGCTTCAGATGCTGGATGTGGAATTACAGGACACAATGTTAGCCCTGCTGGATTTTGGACTTGCTTTTGTCCCGGTCCTCTATATTCCCCTGTTGGTGCCTTTTGGAATGGTAATGTTTATTTTGTGCCATTGAATGTTGGAAGTGTTTAACTTTTCATTCGTATGGGGGCTTGTAACTAAAGAGTTTGCCTTACATCTCAGAGGAGAGTTGGTATTTGGACTTTTCAGCAATGCTGAAACTGTGGACTTTGGCAACACTTGCAGATGGACTAAATGCCTTTTGCATAAAGGGATGTGCATGAGTCTCTAGCGCGTAAAATGTTATGGTTCTAACATAATATGTGTTTGTATCTGGAAACTGGTTTAAAGAAATGTGTCTGGTTGCCAAGTTGACAAGGTGTGGAATGTTATGGTTGATACATTGTGTCAACTGGTAGAGTCTAGAGGTTTGGCTGAGTGATTCAGCTTGAAGCTAGGGTGCTTTCTTTGTATACATCCTGATCCTGTAGAAGAGGAGGGCATGGAGACTGTGTGAGAGCTACATGCCCCCTGGGTGGGGGTAGCCTGTTTACAAAGTAAGGGAAAGAAAGAGGTTACTTGCCACCATTCCTCCCTTTTGCTCTTGCTGGGTTTTTTTGCTGTGCTCTGCTGCCATGAACTGTTGCTCTCTGCCATGTGCCACTCTGCCTCCAAACCAGCTAAATATGGACTGAAACCTCCACAAACTGTAAGCTAAATAAACCCTTCCTTCATTTTGAGCATTGGATATTTTGTCTCAGCAACTAGAGAAAAGTAACCAAGACACTAATCATGTTCTGTGAGCTAATATGTAGTCTACTTTGGAGTACATCCTGTGTCTTAGTTACTTTTCTCTCCTTGCTGAGACAAAATACCCAACACCTAAATGTTTAGTTAGTTCACAGTGTATAGAGGTTTCAGTCCATAATCAAGTGGCACATGGCAGAGAGGCAACAGTTCATGGTGGCAGAAGACAGCAAAAGCAACAAGGGGGGACACAAGCTCTTTCTATTCCTTCTATTGTATGTAGGCTACCTGCTGTATGGTAGATATAGCACTCACACCCTTAATCCTAGCCAGAACTATGCCAACCCAACCAGTGGACTGATTTAGTAATTACACACCCTTAGTCCCACCATCACACACTGTAGAATCAGCCACCTCTGGAAAAGCGCTATGACTGCATGAAGATTTGGAGGAATATCTAGACCCAAACCATAACATCTCTCCATCAATTGTGAGATACTTTTGCAGGGCACATCCACCTGGTTGGAGGTTGTTTTCTTTTAGGGCTTGAAATACTTCCCTTCGAACTCTCCTTGACTTGAGGGTTTGGGTTGAGAAATCTGTTGTGACTCTGATGGTTTTTCCTTTATAGGCGATTTGTTTCTCTTTCTCTAACAGCTTTTAATATTCTGTTCTTGTGCTGATTTTCTGGAATCTCGACTGTTATATAGTTGCTATAGTTTTCTCATCATGACTAATTGAAGTTCTATATGCCTTACTTAAATATGTCAAATTCTTTTTGTATGCTTGAGAAGTTTTCTGCCGTTAGTTCGGTAAACAGGCTTCTAAAATATTATTTGTGCTATCTCCTGCCCTTTTTATTCCTCCAGTCAATCTTATGAAATTGTTCTTGCATTATCTAGCAGTTTTTGGATTGATTTTTCATGTACCTTCCTTTATTTATTTATTTGGTCTTTTTGAGACAAGGTCTCACTATGCAGTTCAGGCTGGCCTTGAGCTCACTTTGTAGCACAGGCTGGTCTCAATCTTGCAATGATCCTTCTGCCTCAGCTTCCTGAGTTCTGGGATTATAGGTTTGCACGACCACACCCAGCTTCCCTTTCTATTTTTTGGAAATTATTCCTTTCATGATCATTAAGTGCAATCTTGTATACCTGATATTCTGTTCTCCTATTGGGTCATTCAGCTGCATATGCTTTCAATGGATTTTTTATCTCCTGTATATCTGTTTAAATCTGTTTCATGGATTCCATTTCTTTCCTATATTGGAGATTCATGGTTTCCATCATTTTGCTAAACTCTTTTTCTTTTTATCTGTATCTGCTCTAGAGTTATTAATCATGTCCTTCATTATGGTCACTATTTCAACTAATTATCTGAGAAAATATTTCTGATCTGATTTTTTTGTAGAAACTCATTTGTCTGCTTTATAACTTCTGCTATTTCCACTTCAGAGTGTCCAGAAAGGTGGCTTCGAATTGTTCCACGTCATGCTCATCCCTGGGCTTGTCTTTAGTGAGCTGAAAGTCTGGGGTGGCATCTTGCTTAACTGTCTTCTCATTTTCTTTTTTTTAGTATAATTCCTGAGTTGATGCTTCTAAATTGCTAATGACATGTATGTGTATTGCTAGTATTTAAAATTCTTAGGAGATGACTATTTCTCAGAGATGTCTTCCAGGTATGGCTGGCTTTGGGGTTTTGAGTCTGTAGCAAGATTTCACCCCTTCAACTTACTGGCAATGAGAAGTTGCTGCCTATATGGTCCTGCCCCTGGTTCTTTGGAATATCCACTACCCTGCTGCAAATCTACAGCTGACTTGCTGGAATTAATCTGGGCTCCATCTGGCCACACTGTCTACTAGTGACAGCAAAGACACACCCTGAAGTGGACATTTCTTCTATTTTTTTTCTTCTCCCATTTCATGTTCTTTTTTCTTGTTTCTGTGAGTGTGAACATTGTTTCTAGTTTTCTTGTTTTTGTTATTCTGTTCTTCATTTTATTTCTTCCTTCTCTTTCCTTCATGTCTTCTTCACCAGTCTCTCAAAGTTCATATAATCTTCCTTTGTCCTCCAGCCTTGCATTTAATATCTTCTTTTTTATATTTCTCTGTTTTCCCCCAAAACCCCATTTAGAATGTCTCCCATGGGGGTAAAATAATCATACTGAGGACGTATTTACTGTACATAATTTTCTGGTTAGTCTTTGTTATATAACCACAAATCTAGTTCATACATTTACAGGTGACAAATTAATAGTTGCCCGTTTGTCATTTTAGAAGCTGAGTTTCATGCTATTATTATTGATGATTGTACTACTTTAGGGAAGATGATGTAATTGTTCTAATCAGTTGTTTTTTCTGATATGCCAACACTGAGATTGCCGAGTCATAAACAATACTATAGTCCAGTACCAAAGAACTCTGGGTGCCTCTTGCCAACTTGAACTCGGCCCTTGACCTCCTGCTTCAGTTGAACCTCACCCTGACACTGAGAGCCACTAGGCAAAGTGAGCCACCCCACAGCCTCTCTGAGTTCTGAGCTCAGCTGGCCTCTCTCCAAGGTGGCTACCAGCCCATCCCCCTCTCCTAGGGGACATCTGAACCCAAACAATTCACCTACCACTGCAGTCCATTTCATCCACTGCTCTATTCCACGGGTGTGTTTCTCTATGGAGACCTCATGGGAAACCATTAGTCACTGCATCTTCATGTTTGAGACACCCCTCCCAAACTGAGTCCGGGCTCAGGGAGGAAACTGCCACTTGATACCTCTTCTTCTGAGTTGAGGTCTCTCTCTTCGTTGTCCCTCTGGGCTTCAATTTTCACATCAGATCTTTGCTTGGTCCTGGGGACCCACTTCCCTCCTTTCTCTCTTCCTCATGTTCGTATATTCCAGCACCTGGACACCAATCTCAGAGAGGGTGTTTCTTTGCTGTTGATCACCATCTTCCCAATCTATTTTTCATATTATTGTTTTTCACTGAAATTACTGGTACCAAAATCTTTATTTCTTTGCATTGTGAGTTTCTCTAAGCATTAGGTCTCTCTGATTGTGTTGGTTCAACAGACTCTCTGAACCTCAAATTTCATTCAAATTTAGGTTTATTTCCAAATTTCAGCCTATCATGTTTTAAGTCTTTTCTAAAATAAAAAGTTTCAAAACCTTCTTTCATTTCTGGAGAAAGGAACTGGAATATGAAATTTTAAAGTAAGTAAAATGTCAAAAAATATAATGTTATATGAAAAACAGAAAAGTTCAATAATAATAATAACCTACCTCCTGTGGGCTCATGGAAGGTAGAGAAATAGAGCTGTTTCACTTTTCAGAATGCATTGAAATCTTTACTATTTGCTGGGCAAATTGCTTGAAAAAATTGCACCATAAAAAATACTCTTTTAACTCCAAAGAAAATGTTACACAAATAACCTTCCTCAATAATCCTACCCCTGCCTAACTTTAAACTTTGAGTATATGATGTGCTTATTGTTTTCCTGGGCCCTAGTTAATTTATTTCCCCAATATTGTTAACGTTTGAGTCTCATTGGCTCTTTTGTGAAGCAAGTGAACATCATTTGGTGTACTCACCATCAAACATAAAGAGCAAATTATTCAGAGGTTCCACAAGTTGAGAGCGCTGAATCCTAACCACTAGACCACCAGGGAAGATTGGGACAAGAAGATACAACTATGTTTGTTTCATTTAGGTTGTTTTAATGACTTAATTTTTGAAATTGAAAATGCAAATAAAAATACATTATAATATCCAGTATACCACCTTAAAAACAGCCAGTGGGATATACCCTTGACCTTCAGATAAACTGCTTTGAAGAATAATCTTTTTAAAAATTTTCTTAGTGCATATTTGTCATAATGAATATATAATTGGGTAGAGTTGGTACATACCCATGTCACATTTTAGTCTTTTTTACTTCCTCTTTCCTCCTCCCCAGATACCTTTCCCATAGGCAAAAGGTCTACCTTTCTGTTTCCTATCATCTGTCTTTTATTTTACCCTTTATATAATTTATACTTTGAGTTTCCCAGCTAAGAGAAACCACGCAATATTTAATCTTCTGTGTGATTTCTTTCACTTAATATTATGATCTCAGGTGCATTTTCCTACAAATGACACGTTTATCTTTCTTTGTGGCAGAGTAGTATTCCTGGATTATATATATAATGTTTTCTTTATTCATTCCTCTGTTTGTGGAGATACAGGCCATTGCCAAGATTTAGCTTGGTGAATTGTGCTGGTATAAACATAGGTGTGCATGTATCGCTGTGACAAGATGTATTTAATTCCTTTGGAAGAATACCCAGAAGAAGTACAGCTGGATCAAATGGAATTTTTATTTTTAATATTTTTGAGGAACCTCCATATGGATTTCCATGTTGGTTGTAGTAATTTTTATTCCACCAATGATGTAGAAGTCTTCCTTGCTCCAGATAACTTTGCTAGCATTTCTTGTTTTCTGAGTTTGCAATGATAGTCATTCTTTCTACAACACAATGAAATCACAGTGTTGTTTTAGTTAGCATTTCTTTAATGGCCAAAGATGCTGAACATTTTTTCATGTGCTTATTGGCCATTTTTACTTCTTCTTCTGAGAAATGTCTGTTCATTTCAATTGCCCATTTTATGATTGGTCTTTTAATTTTGGGGTGCCTAATTTTTTAGCTCTTTCTATATTCTAAATATAGTCCTCTGAGGAATAGCTGACAAAACTTTTTCCCATTCTGTAAATTGTCTGTCTCTTCATTCTATTGATTGTTTCTTTGTTTTACAGAATCTTGTTAATTTGATAAGATCCCATTTGTTAACTCTTGGTGTTATTTCTCGTGTAATTGGGGCTCTGTTTGGAAAGTCCTCACCTATGCCTATGTCCTGCACGTACTTTTGAATATCAAAGTCTTTTATGTCATTAATGGAAGTACTGAGAATTGTGATTTTTAATTTCTGAGAGGTCATTGCAACTTAATAATGTACCAGTCACCAAAGCTATAAAGTTTATACTTTTTCATTTTACTGAATGTGTTATCTTGAGATGATGAGACAAAAACAGCAAAATAATAGTGTGATTGATGCATTCAGGAGAAGCATTGGTATGTAGTTCTTCAAATTGGAGCAACAGAAAACTTCAAGTGAACTCCACACATTCAGGATGATAAAGTTGTAACAGATACGGAGAAGAGCTGGCATGTGCACTGGAGGATTATGTGCATGCTGTGGATGAAGCTGGTGACAATGAATTAAAATCCCATTCTGGGATTGTTTGCAGTTTTGAAAATCTCATTCTTAAAATTGTAAGGTTTGAAAAATTCAAGAAAACACAATCACAGAAGACAAGGACATCTGCTTTTGGCTGATACAGAATGATAACAATTTGCTGGAAATGTCTGAAAATGGACAAATGTATTTTTAAAACAGTTTTAAAGATACTAGGTATTAAGAAATAGAGATGGTGATCATTGATTCACTGTAAAAAAAGGAGACTCACTCTTACCCAACCCACTGTCCTAAGTGAGTGCTCAGGCTTCCGTGTAAGAGGAGGATCTGAGGAGAACCTAGTAGGCACCCTGACTTGAGGAGATGGTGCTGAATCTGGAGAAAATGGACAGGCAGAGTTTTCAGAAAAGAATAGTAAAGTGGAGGGATTGCAAAAAGAGAAGACTCTAGCTATTGAAAAGATCCCCTCAAGCATTCAGTGTGATACTGTCTCATGGTTCACAGGGTACTGGATAGAGTATCCATAAGGGTCTTGTCTAAATAAGGGGGATAATTAAACCTGGAATAGACAAATCTCCAATCCTGCTTAACAAATCCACAAAGCAAGATCTGAAAGAATAAAATTTTCCACCTAACTGAATCATACCCTGGAAAAAAAAATTTCAAGAATATTTATCCAATTAAAAAAATCCATTAGCTCACAAGATAAAATTCACAGTGATTGTCACTGAATCAGTAATTTTCAGCAGTACACAGAGAAACAGAAAAATGCAACCAATAACAAAGGAGACAATCAAGCAAACTGAAAACTATCACAGATGAAAAAATTAGTAGCAATTCATTAAAATAGTTATTAAAGCTAAATTTCATGTGTTGGGAAGGCTAGGTAGAGACATGGAAGAATAAAGACACGCAAATCAAATTTATAATAATAAAAATAACTACACTGTCTGAGATGAAACTATAAACTGTGGAAGAAAAATTTTGTGGACTTGAAGATATAGTTGTAGAAACTTGAAGAAAAGTTTCTAGTCCCGTATTGTAATAAGAGATTTAAACAGCCCTGTCTCAATACATCATAGTCAGAAAATAGTGAAAGATATGTAAGACTTGCAATGCAATTCATGAACCAACTTGACTTAAGAGACTTTTACAGCACACACCACCCTATAAAATTAGATTAAGTGTGGGCTGGGGATATAGCTCAGTGGAATAAGTGCTTGCCTAGCAAGCACAGGGTCCTGAGTTCGATCCCCAGTACCGCAAAAAAAAAAAAAAAGAAAATTAGATTAAGTGTATATGGAGTATTTTCCAGGATGAACCAAAGCTTGTCCATAAAACAGATCTCAATAAGTTCATAAGGATTCAATTCATATGAAGATCATTCTGTGATTAAGCTTCAATTAACTTAGAAGTTAGTAACAGAAACATGTCTCCAAAACTCTAAATAAATTGGCAAAACTTAAATGAATTGATGGCACTTAATGTTTGTGGATGCAATACTTTTTCATACCCGTCTCCAAAAAGTACATTGGTACAATTACTTTTGCAAACAACTATTCTCTGGAGAAGTTGAAGATTATATACATTTACTCCTCAGTAATTTCTGTTCTAAGGAAATTCTTACACAAATCTGTGGTACCAGGTACCTGTGTGTACAAAGATCTTCATAGCAACTTGTGATAAAAGCAAAAACCTAGAAAAAACTCAAATATTCACCAGGAAAGATTGATACATATAATGCGAAGTGTTCACGCAGTGGAATACCAAGACAGAGGTAATATGAATATTATAATGACAAGAACATGAATGAAATAAACATTATTTTTCATGCTCAGTTAAAGCAAGCCAGAAAATATTATGTATGTTAAATTGTGGAATTACATAGAGTCCACCAAAAAAAGTACCAGGAAAAGGAGAACTTGTAAATATTTTAATATTAAATTTATTGAGATATCATACAGTTAGCACCTTACCTTTGGTCTCTACACTTACAAGAGGTGCTCAAAGCAGTGGCTGTTAGCTTCCAGACATTTATTAGTACAGTGGACTGTGAAGCATGTACACATTCTTTGGTGGACTCTGTATGTTGTTAATAATGTAATTAAATTTCATTACACTTTCATTGGGGCCCCTGAGGGTGTTTCACCCTAGCCACTGTCTATATCCATGGGGAGCTTGCTCTGAAAACCTCCCGTCCTCAGAGAGCAGAGTAAAGCTGGGTTCCACACCGAAGTGGAGAGATTTCCTCCCCTTGTATGTGGTACTTTACCTTTTGCGTGCCAAAAAGCCACTATTTGAGTCCTAAGTTGTATAATCTATCACCAAAACAGTTTTACCAGTTTTTGCTTCTACCTCTTCTTCCAAAAGGGCAAAGGCAAATCTCACTTGTCCAACGAGGGCTGGGTAGGAAGGTGGGAAGAGAAGGGTGAGAGGCCACGCCATAGCGTCTGGTGCCCACGCAAAATAAAGGTTCCGAACCCTGGTAAAATAAACTCTCTTCTCCCATTTCTTCAACTTACAACCAAAATATGCCCTTCTTTGAATTTCTTTTATGGTGTTAGAATATATTCAAACTTTATATTTGTCTTGGTAAATAACCACACATATTGAATGTCTGCCTGGGGTTTTGGAAATACATTTCCTGAATGATATATCTACTTATTTCTTGCTTTATTTTCACCTAAATTTTGAGACCTGTAGATTTCTTCACTGGGGGGGTACTTCTATTTTTACTATATATGGTTATCTATCTATAAAGTGTATTACCTGTTAATTTATTCAATTCCAATTTATTTGTAATATTTACCTAGTTTTCTTTCCTATGTTTTTTTTATGCAATATGATTTGGGCAGCTGAGATCATAAGGAGGGTATCAATTCATGCCAGATTGTTCTGGGGCTTTTTTGATTTACAAATTGAAAATCTGTGGTCATAGGACCCCATTAAGTCCAGGCAAACGAGGAGAGTTGGTCACCCTAGTAAGAGGTATTCCTGACAAATGATCGTATTCTATTTACTCAAGAATTTTACACTCACCTCTTCTTTGCTGCTTGTCACTTTTGTCTTTTTTGTTGTACCCATTTTCACTGATTTCTCTATACATTTCCCCTCTTCCTTGCAAAATTTTAAGAGTTTCATAATCCATTCCAGCTGGAAGCACATTTATATAGTATTTGGTTTTACTCTTTGACTTACAGATAATCAAACTGAGGCTCAAAGGAAGTAACCAGCTAAATGTACATATTTTAAATCTAGAAGTGTTTAGACTTTTAAATTATGGTATATGACAGTGACTCATCTTTATCTGTCTTCAGATCTTCTTGCTTTCCAGGGACTGCTTGTCCCTTAACACCAAATAAAATTTCCTGCAACTCAGATCCTGTGTATGACAAGCAGTTTGGAACTTCGCCCACGTCTCTAGGATTCTTGCTGTTCTCAGGGTTTTGCTGGGTACCTCTGGGCTCAGGCCCCAGGCCCTAGATTTTGATTTTTTTCGTACCTGGACCTGTTCTAACCTCCTGCATGTGCTTTTCCCCACACAGTGCTTCTGGAGTCCTGTTGCAGGATACCTCAGCATCTGGGGGCCAGTTTTCTATTCCAGTGTCCCCCCTGCCAAAGGTATCATCGCTGTGACTGACAAGGTCACTGGATAGCTCTACTCACCAAGGTCCTCCTCCTACCATTTAAAAAAACTTTTTCTTTGGCTTATCCTTCAATGGCATGCAAATATTTTGCTTTAACATGTGGACTCTTTTCATTGGCCTTGGGTAGATGAAAACTTGAGAAGCCTCTTGTCCTGACAAACTTCTTCCTCGTTGTGTTTCAGACACATAAGTCAGAGCTTCTCTCTTCTATCTCAGGAAAATTCTATGCCCACCCCACACGCAACACTGAAATGAGGTGTAATCTTTTCTTCTTTTTCCGGGCTCAGTAGTCTTGGGTATAGGATTCACTATTGCCTCCAAAATGTTCCATCATGGCCTTTTCCAGACAGTGGAATGTTACCCCATCTGAAGGGGGCTGAGGCTGGGGTCTATAGTTTGGGATTTAGAGGGTGTTCAGATTGCCATCCCAACTTCTCAAGATCCACAGTATGGAGTTATTCTAATAAGCTACAAATAACTATAACAATCCCAGAGACCTTGGTGGCACTGACACAATTTCCATGATATTAGCACAAATATGGAGCCATTTCTACCCCAAGCCATAATCCAGCTGTGCTCATACGGTGTGAACAGCATCTGCAGTCTCATTCTCACCCTCCCCTGGTATAGAAATTATATCCAGCCGGGCACAGTGACACATACCTGTAATCTCAGCACTTGGGAGGCTGAAGCAAGAGGATCGCTGTGAGTTCAAGGCCTGGCCAGGCTACAAAGTGAGCTCAAGGCCAGCCTGAACTTCATAGTGAGACCCTTCCTGTCTCAAAAAGACAAAAAATTACATCCATGCATTCCTTAGTTCATTTATTTACTTACCAAGTAATATTTACTACCTAATATTCGTACCTAATAAGACACTTTGCCAAGAACTGTGCTGAGACAACACCTCTGTTCTTGATTCCTGCTCTCAGGAATCTTCCAGACTAGATGAAGAAAATTTGATATAGACGAGTCTTAGTAAAATGTTAAGAAAGTACAAAGGTGTGTGTCAGGCCTTTTATATTTTATGATACAACCGAGAGTAGCACAGACACTAAATATAGGTCTCTGCACTTTCATGTTCATCAGGAGATTAAAATTAACTTGCTTACAAAAATATGCTGACACCAACAAAGTCTTGGTAGATTTGAAAAATCCAGAGAGCACAGTTGTGATGCTGATGGCAATGCACACCAGTGTCAGGTAACATCAGTCATTTCTTGCCTTGACATTCTCCTGAGAATCCACTGCCAGCGTCGTGACTATAGTTTCCATGCACTCAATATTCCAACTTAATTTACATTGGAAATATCACTTGAATCCCTATTCTAGATCCAGAACTTCTATAGGTGGGAAAATTTGAAACAAGAGGACATAAGAAGAGGCAAATGATAGGGACATACTACGAACCTTCTTTGCGTTATGCTCTTCCTTGGAATCTGGAACTCTCTAAAGCTGGAATTACAGAATGTTTTCCCCCCCTTAACCTTCACCCACTTACTCGCATGATTTCAGCTCAGCTCCAAGCTTTTAAATCCAAGTGTCTTGGAAGAGGGAGCTGATGGATCCATAGGTCATCATACATCCATGGATCATTTGGGTCAATGTGAAAAGCATTAAAGAAAAATTATTCAGTGATACGTGTTAAAATATGAGAAAGAGGACTTCCTCAGGCCTGATGCAGGAGCACTGTAATGGGGTCCTGTAGCAGGGAACAGAGATCGGGTTCAGCATTGCACACAGCGTGGGCAAGTGATGACTGATTGCCAAGGAGCAGTGCTAGAGTCAGCAGGGGAAAATTACTGAGAGATGTCGGAGGCTGGAGGATTCTGGCTAAGCTTCCCTGACAGGATTCTTATTGAAGACAGGCCACAGTGATCAGATCTGACCTGGGTCACTGGGGAAGATGGCGAATGCCGATTAGTATCCAGGGTAATCAGATACCGAGTACAGAGAGTTCTTGCTTTTCTGTCTTAGAGGCTCTATGCTAAAGCTTTGATTTATAAGGAAGTGCGCAGGCAGACCTAGCAAAAGATTTAAAAACTGAGCAAAGAATCGCTATCAGATACTGGCCCAAGGTTTGACCAAGCAAAAAAATCTTTATCAATAAGTTTTCAACAGGTATCACTCTGAATAAGGGAGCAGAGAACCTATAAGGATTAGGACTGGCTTGGGAGCACTAAGATGCGAGGTGAGTGGTGCAGAGAACCTGGACTGGGGAAGCCACGGAGCGGGGCGGCCCTCTGCACAGTGTGCCCGCCGTGCCCTTGCTTAGCACTGAGGAGATGAGAAACTACCTCATGGGACTGCAAAGGCACACAAAGCAGGTGGGAACGGGAAAGAGACACAAAGAGAGGCAGAAGGCAAGGTAGGGCGGAGCAGAGGGAATTGGTTCCTGGAATTCACTCAGTGATTTTCTTTGGCTGTTGTATGCTGTTGCTTTTCAAGGAGAGGAGAGCATGAGATTAGATATGAGGGAAATGAAGAACAAATCCTGGAGCGGTATCCGCAGGCCCTGGCCTCTGTTACCAGTTTGCTGAGATACAGCGTTCCACTCCCATGTGTGCTTGCTGCACACCCAAAACACAGCCCCAAAGGCTGGGCCTCTCCCAGGGCGGCGCTGTAGGTAACACAGCAGAGTGACCAGCTGCCTCAACCATCCTTCCCAAAGGTTCTCCCACAAAGCCCACAGCCCAAGCGCTATCTTCAAGGACCCATCTGAGGATCCTGGGAGGCCTTCTCTTACCAAAACAGTGCTAAACCTACATTCCAAGTCCCTTAGTCTGCACAAAGAGACATACAATTAGAATTTGCAATTCTCACCCACTATCCAAGATATATCTGATTAATAAATATACGGTTGTTTGCTTCTCAGGAGCAAGGCAACAGCAACTTCCCTGCCAGAACGTGCGGACTGGTATAGCAAGAGAAGTCATTCTGCATAAAGGTCCTGCGCCAGAGAGGCTCTGAGTATCCAGACAGAAGCCCAAAATAGACTTCTTTTCCTGACAACTGAGCAAGAACAAAGAAAAGTGCTAACCTTTTTCTCTTTACCGTTTCAAGGAACTACTTACCTAAAGCTAAAATAAGAGAGTAATTGGTTTGTATTCAAAAGGCACATAATTCTATATTTATGTAAACCAGCTCCAGGCTGTGAGCTCTATGTTAATAAAGTTTTCATCTCTTTGGCGTATTATGTCCCAGTATTCCCCTTCCTCGGCTGTCACCCGGCACCAAATACCTCTGGGTGGCTAGAAGCGCGCTGAGGTCTCTGGTGCACTCGTAGAAGAAAACTGCGGTCTGCCCACCTGAGGCCGCACTCCCTGCTCTCCGCTCTGGAACATGAAACCACAGGCGGGCTGTGCTGTGGCAGGGCGCACCGGCGGGGAGAAGCTGGGGACACAGGAGTGAAGGACTTTCTGGGCAGCACTTGTGCCTCAGGAACAGCGATCACACTGCTTCTCCTTCGAAGTGAAAAATGATCACTTGCAAACTCGTGAAGCTGCAAGTTCTCGCTCAGGGTCTGAGTGGAGCGGAAATCCCTTCACCTTACCCTGAAAGTCAAAATAGTAACACAGGTCAGGAGAAGATGATTCCAAAACAAATTGTTCCTCATCGGAAGATTGCCTTGGGCTGTTCCTGGACCTACACGAGTGCCAGATTAGTTCTAAATAATGTTCATTTTTATATGCCCTAGTAAGTTGTGAAAGCCTGACCCCTGTCTCCAAAAGCAAGATTTTAGGACAAGCTTTGAGTTACTGGCCTGGAAAGCCCACTGTACAGATGTGCACTGTCCTCTGCCGGTCGTAGTAGGATATGCACATGGTAAACGCCGTGGACACGGGGCTGTGCGGTTTTCAGATCACACCTGAGACTGCCTGGGCAGGTGTCAGCCAGGCATGGGGTGGGATTCCCACTTCCACCCCGGTAGGTTCCTTCTCCCTCAGACCTTCAGAAACTCTCACACTTTCTGAGGTTGGCCACAGGTTCTTATTGCAGGGCAAACTCCTCAGGCTCTAAGTTTGATCTATAAGAACATTTGTAATCATGTACTATTGATTGGTGAGTGTTTTATAATTACTTTGGAATTCTTTTCAAAAGAGACAAGAAAGGATATGTTTGCTGAAAAATGTATCAGAGCTCTTCTGAGATAGAACTTGTCAGAGCCATCACAATATCTTCATTTTACATTTGAAAAAACCGAGGCTCAGAGAAAAGTGAAAAGTGGCATTAATAGTAGAAATGAATCTAAATCATAGTGTATGACACTCACAGAGGGTCCCTGGGTCATGGCCAATGCTGTCTCACTGCACTTCACATGAAAAGGTGTGAAACTTCTTCAAAACCAGGATGGGCAGCTGGGCGTGGTGGTGCACGCCTGTAATCCCAGGATTTGGGAGGCTGAGGCAGGAGGATCATTGGAAGTTCCAGACCAACCTGGGCTACAAGGTGAGCTCAAGGCCCGGTCTGAACTGCCTAGCAAGACTGTCTCAAAAAGGAAAAAAAAAAAGAAAGAAAAAAAAAAAAAAAAAAACCCAGGATGGGTGACTTCATGGGCGCTAAATCAAGTGCCCAATAAATCAAGTTGGCAAACGCAGCTTCCTGGTTAGGAGGGAGAGACAGAATAGCAGGCAGCCTCTACCGCTTATTTGGAATACAGTGTTCTAGGAGTGACTCCGCTGTGACCCCCTCACCCCCGTCTGGGTTTATGAAGGACAATGCTGATAATGACCCTCAACAAACCCTCCCATTAGGAATTTAAGACCCAGGACTCTTGCTTAAAAATCACCTTGGAAGACAGGTATGCAGGGAAGCGTGAGCAGAGCCACCCCTCCCCTGTGTAAGAAATAAAAGTAATATCCTTCCTTTTCCATCTCACAGTGGAGGCTCCAGCTGGAATCTTACTATAGCTTTTTTGTACGCAGAGCTCAGTTCATAGAGATTCCTCAGCAGGCCACTAGGGGGTGTTGGTTGATTGTGTTTGGGGTTTGGGGATCAAAAACAAAAAACCAAACGATGACAAAGAGGAACGAAGCTTGTTTAAAAAAAAAAAAAAAGTGAATTGGCGGAAAAAAATCCAACGGACCCATTCTACTGTTTTATTATCTTTTCTTTTGTCCTGGTAAACTACCTTATACTTTGTCCTTCCCCCTCAAATTGTCAACACTTTCCGTTCAAGTTTAGCCGAGCACCTCTGCATATTTAGAAACACTGAATGTATAGAGAAAACAGACAGAAACCACCTCATTCTTCGTTGTCGCCTTTACCACCTCCTGTCCCTGGTGGTTCGATACCCACAAAAGCTCTCAGTCCACTTGCACCAGCGGTGTAAATCCCGTAATTGACCTCCCAAAGCCTCACCAGCCACAGGGGCAGGAGAGGTTGCTTCGTCACACTAAGCGAGGGACGGGGGCCTACCCCATCTGCTGGTAAACAAATCAAATAATCCACTGCGTTCGCGCCTATGGAATTCTTGAAGTTAGGTTCACTGATACGCATTGTACCTTGCTGGAGAATATTAACAGCTTCTGGTCCTCCTCGTTGTGGAGGATATGGTTCTGCCTTTCAGTAGGTGATGGCCGGGGTATCAGGAGGTGAGAGCCTAGGGGAGATGGCCAGGTGTGGAGGTGAGTCCACACGTCCTTACTCTCACCTGTGGCTTTGTGATTAAACAAGTTGTCTTCTGAAGTCAAAATAACATCAGCAGAAGTGCTAGTGCCATAGGGTCATCTGAAGGCTGGGAGGGAGAGGGTGTGGATAAAGGCTTGGACCACAAGACCAGGGATTACTCCAGGCAGTTCAGCAAGCAGACTGCCGCGGGTCTACCTTGTTACAAAGTGGGAACAATTTGTCAGGGCGTAAGAGTACGGGAAGCTTGTGCTAAACTCTCTACATAATTTATTTTACTTGTTTGTTTATTTTTTAATTTATTTTGGTGTCAGGAACATAATTTATTTTATCGAGATGAGTCTTTCCTTCATTGAATTTAGATACTTAGCAAAGGCATAGCTTGAGCCTTACTGATACGCAGTTCTCTGAGAAATTTGGTGAATGCAGAATTACGTTGTCAGTACAGAATTATGTTCCTTTTCAGTGGCAGAACAGAGAATCTGTTGTCGTTGTCCCGCTTTCCTTCCTCCCTGTGTGTCCCACCCTTGTGTTCTGCCTTGTGCTGTACGTGTCCAGGTCTCCCCCGACCTTGCCTTACCCTGTCTGGTTCCTGTGTTGATGCTGCCAGAAGAACAGGGTGGCCCCCGCCAGCAGCCCCGGCCGGGCATCCAGGCCTCCTGCTCCCTCGCTTCCCAGGCTGCGGTTTCCTAATGCTGTAGCAACCCGAGCAAGGGCTGCTGCTCTTGCTGATTAGTACAATGTGTCCTCTCGCGGCTTTGGGAGTCTCGTCCTGGACTTGTCATTCTTCCCAGCCTCTCCACCTGCAGCCAAGAGCAATAAAAGTGCGCTTTGATGTTGGGACTTGTATTAGCCTGATTAACAAAATGAAAAGAGTATCAATAGGTTGAAGGATAGCAGTATGTCTGATCCAAGAATAAGATTCATTTCCTCCTTATTAACTAACCCATATTTTACATGCTGTTCTTGGATAATTTTTTTTTTTTAATGAAACAGGGTCTCACCATGTAGTTCAGGCTAGCCATGAACTCCCTTTGTAGACCAGGCTGGCCTCAAACCTGCAGTGATCCTCCTGCCTCAGCCTCCTGAGTGCTGGGATTGTAGGTGTGTGCCAACACGCCTGGCCTCTTCTTGGATAAACTGAATTGAAAATTTTAGAGAGGATAAAAAATAGTCACCATGCTAGTTCAGGCTCTTACAACTTTCTCTCAGTTTTGTTTTTATTTTAAAAAAACTAAAAGTCATTATGCACATATGTGCACAAGATTAAAAATATAGTAATAGTTTCTTAAAAGTATAAACCAGACACAGACTGGTAAATTCCTGAAGGTAGAAAGCACCCCTCAAAACTCTGGTTTACCCTTGATTAGAATTAGCCAGAGACTATTTGCAATAATGACCATTAAGAGGTAGAAGCTAGTTCCCTGCTCCTCACCTCTGCTGCCTTTGCTTCTAGCTTTAGTGACCTAGAGCGAGAGAGCAGTAACACTGCGTGTGTTCTAAGAGTAGGCCAACCTGAACGCTGCTGCCTGTGAACAAATCCAAGTTCTGGGAGGCCGAGGGAGATGCCTTGGGACCAGGAGTCCTTGCCTTCTCTGATACCTCAGCCCACTCAGATGAAGCCTAGAGATAAAAGAGAGAGAAGCTGTCACCGTGGGGAGCAGAAACAAGCTCCCATCCAGTTCTAGCCCAAACTGCCAAGCCACAAAATCAGGAGCAAATAAATGGTAGTTTTTATAATAAGTAAACTTGTTACACAGAAATAGCGAACTGATTAAAGCCACAATTCTAGACAAAAGAATTTCACTGATTTATGGTGCTAGTAGACCTGGAAGCAATTTTATCAGGAATAATACACCTTTCTTTATTGTGTGGGTCACCAAAGGCTTCCTAATTCAACCACATGTGCACTGCACTGTGTACACAGGGACAGCGAGCTGCCCGCATGTGTAGACCATGAGACTTCATACACAGCCTAGTGGCTATGTGGTTCTGAGACATGCGTGTGTCATTGATACTGAGTTAGATGATTCAACGATCAGTGAAATCTTTTAATATTGTTTTCTAGAGGCACAAAATATCATACCAAGTGCTGTCATCATCCACTACCTCGAGGTTAATATCCACATCAAGATTCAACCAAAGCCAACTTACGAACAAGTAAGAATTCATAAAAGACAGAAAACTCACTACGTCAGTGTTAGAAGCACCAAGAATGCACTGGGGAGCTTTTTTTTTCTTTTTTTTTTTAACCAATGCTAGCAATTTCACTTCTGTGTAAATACCAGAGATGTGGACAGATATTGACCAAAAGACACAAAAGAATGCTCATGACATCATTACTTCATAATAGCACCAAACTGGAAACATCTCTAATGATCATAAACAGTTCAGTAAAATTAGTGTGCAACTTCTCATGGAATATATGTGGTCTTTTCAGTAGAATACAGCAATAAGAATCAACAAGTGAGGAGACTTGCAAAGCTTCATGTACCGCACAGAACAGGAAGGCATCTCTTGTGAGACACTAGACAATACTTGAAACAGTATTTATTTGAAACAAGCAGACAGGTGCTCTCCCTTTTTATTACTTGCCAGCTCTAATTTTGTCTAGGTCTGACAAGAATGGTCTCAACATAGTATCAGCTTTCACACATCACTTAAGGGAACCTGTTGAACTCAAACTCACCCCTCTAGGCACCTCACTAAGGCCCCCATTTTGTTTCTTTTAACCTGGGTGAGTCTTGCTATTGGATTCTTCTCCTAAGATAAATTATGAACTAGAAGGATTTTCAGTTTACCATGAAAGAAATTTATTCTTACAAGTGTAATTAAAATCAATTTCAATGACATGAGGAAAAAATTGGCTGGTTGCAACTGGCAGATTCTGTCTACTATGAAATGTTACATTTCTCCTGTATTTCATCTGGACTTTCATTTCTTTCTCGATTAAAATCCACTGTATTTAGGATTGCTTTTCTCTGGGTGCCAGTGCGATTTCAAGTGCACATGTCAAAGGCCACAGAGTGAAAGTGGGGCTTGGCTGTGGCCACCATTTATACAGGTTGCTTCCCCTGAGATGTGCCCTGTGTATCTGGTCCTTAGGTGTGGCTATCCAAGATGCCCACCTCATCATCAAACTGCCAAGCCACAAAGCCCACTCTCTGACCTCTGATCTTCCTCACCTGCATAGCAGCAGGTTGTACACATACACATCACAACTTTACAGTCTGAGCTGTGAAGTATTTGTCAGGAGAGCAGCTTTCTTCCTTTCAGCCAGCTTCTGAGGTAGACATAAACAAGTGTGCTTCCCTCCCTATACAGTGCTGATGCCCAAAGGACCACCTGAGGCTACCCTTGACCCAGACACCTGGATACCTCCTGCTGCATGTGAGTGAGCTGGGGTCCAGCGCTGCCCACCCAGGCTAGATGGCTTCCTCCCTCTGAAGTGGGGAAAACCACCTCTGCAATCTGGGATTTCCTAGTTTGACGGCTGTCCCCAAATATCCCCATTGTGCTATTGGAAAGAACCACCTCAAAACACGGGAAAGTGAATGATTTCTATTTTCTTATGTAATCTTTTATTTTCTATATTTTTCTTCTTTCTTTTTTATTAAAAGCATATATTACTGTTATCATATTTTAAAAGTTGCAAATATTTTATAAATGATCACTGAAATATAAACAGAGAAAAAGAAAGTTAGTCTGTAAATGGTAGTTGAAAAATATGTCCTACCATGCGCTAAGCAAAAATCAAAATGCATCCAAGATCTAAATATTGAAACAGAAACACTTAATCTGCTGGAAGATAAAACAGGGAAAACTCTGGATGGCACAGGTGTAGGCACAGACTTTCTGAGCAGAGCTCCAATTGCATAGATGCTAAGGACAATAATCAACAAATAGGATCATATCAAATTAAAAGCTTCTGAATAGCAAAAGAAACAAACAACAGAGTGAAGAGATAACCCACAGGATGGGAAAAAATTTTTGCCAGCTACTCCTCAGGCAGAGGACTAATATGTAGAGTACCTCCTTTTTAAAAAAAAATTTATTTTATTTTATTTGACTTTTTGAGACAAGGTCTCATTCTAACTATGCAGTTGTTATGATTCTAATATAAGCATGTCTTTGTATCTGGAAACTGGTTTAAAGAAATGTGTCTGGTTGCCAAGTTGACAAGGGGTGGAATGTTATGGTTGATACATTGTGTCAACTTGGGGAGTCCAGAGGTTTGGCTGAGTGATTCAGCAGGAAGCCAGGGTGCTTACTTTGTATACATCCTGAGCCTGTGGAAGTGGAGGGCATGGAGGTTATGTGAGAGGTACAAGCCCCCTGGGTGGGGGTAGGCTGTTTACAATGTAAGAGAAGGAAAGAGGCTGCTTGCAGCCATTCCTCCCTTTTGCTGTTTTTTGCTGAGCTCTGCTGCCATGAAGTTTGCCCTGTGCCGTGTGCCACTCTGCCTCTGAAGCAGCCAAGTATAGACTAAAACCCCCACAAACTGTAAGCTAAATAAACCTTTCCTTCCTTCATGAATTTTGGGTATTGGGTATTTTGTCTCAGCAATGAGAAAAAAGTAACCAAGACAGCAGTTCATGCTGGACTTGAGCTTACTTCATAGCCCAGGCTGGCCTCAAAATCGCAAAGATCCTCCTGTCTCAGCCTCTCAAATGTTGGGGTTACAGGCATGTAGCATGACACCCGGCTCTTTGTAGAATATCTCCTAATTAGTAGAACTATCTGCTAATTATTATGCAGACCATGAAGTGCCTACTACAGTGATGTGCACAAAACAGTCATCTAATAAATGATTACTACATTCATGAACAATAGATTATGATATAAGAAATCTGGGTTCTAATTTATTATATTCCTGATTGTTATTGGGCAAGTAATTGGATTTCTCTGAATTTCAGCTTCTTATCTGTAAAAATAAGTAAATTAAGACAGAAAAGATTATAAAAGTTCCACCCAAGCTCAAAAGCCTCTATTTCTCCATTTCTATGGGCCTGAAGTTGTATTTCATGTGGACCATATTAGCTGTTGCTCATTTTTCAATGTATAAAAAGAATGTAACTTAAATTTATAAATTATTTTTAAGTGTATCAGAATAATTTAATGTGTAAAATGAATATGTATAAAACAAGCTTATCAGAACACAATTTTAATGGCATAAAATTAAAATAAATTACAGAAATAACAATAATCTCTACATGGTCTTTGCTTGCATGCCTGTCTAAACTGTAACATTCATAAATAAAATATGTGGGTATAATATCAATTTTTAATTAGGCAATTTTATGCTAAGAATTCTAACTCAAAATTATATAGGGTAATGCTAATTAAATTATAACTTTTGTTTCTTCCTCATCAAATTTTTACTTTTACTTTTTCATATAGTGATATGTGCAAGTTAAGCTATTTATTGATTGATTGATTCATTGAGAAAGGGTCTCGTTATGTAGTTCAGACTGGTCTTGAACTCACTATGTAGCCCAGGCTGGCTTCAAACTCACAGAGATGTTCCTGCCTCCGCCTCCCAAATGCTGGGATTACAGGGATGCTCCACCACACCCAGATGAACAGTGATTTAAGTGGTTTTACGTTGCTAACCACTAGATGGAGCCAATTTTATTTATTCAATATGTGTAATACAAACCTGAATGTGTTTTACATTTCAAATATTAGCAACAGGTTTTTTACATTTATTATCTGTGTCATGCTGAATGAAATATTTCTTTATTAAAAATTCTCTATTTTAAGTTATATGCAGAGCTGTTCAGCAAGTGACCATCCTGATGTCTGGCATTACTATCTTAGAAGAGATTCAGACCAAAATATTTCCTCTATTAAATGAGTCCACAGCATTCTCCCAGCGCCCCTCTGCTCCTTCCATATAGAAGTTCAGCCCAATTCCCCAGAATTGGGGTAAGATAGCATAAAATAATAATGAGTTCAGAAGTGGCTTCAACTAAACTATAAAAAAAACTATGGCACACAGTAGAAAATCAATGTCCAGATTTTAACATAAAAATTGAATTTGATACAAAAGCAATGCATATGTATGAAAGTAACTCTGGACCTAGCATGTAGACCTACAATTCTATGCAATGCAAAAGAAATAGCTGTAATTTGTTACTGACAGAAATCATTTACTTCACAATTGGTTAACTTAGGGAAGAATCCCCTCTTGTGTCCTTAAATAAAGAACGTTTTTCTGTAAAAAAAAAATTAGGAATAGTCAAAATGCAAGGCAAGGGTGGCCTCATAAGGGGATAACATGGTGAACTTGCTTTCGGTAGCAAATTTTTTAAAAGATTGACCATGTAGCTGGTCTGGGCATATTTTTTCTCTATTCCTTACTGCTTTTTTCTTATATTCTGTAACTGATTTACACATTTAGGTCACATACCCATCTCTAAAGGGACAAAGGTTGCGATTCCCTACATCAACCCTCCTGAGCCTTAAGAAACCCAGACGTGGTGGCAGTGACGGGCAGAGGCAGGCACTGGCTGCGGGAGCTCCGGACTCCACACCCCGCCACATGCCTGCGGCCACTGCCTTGAGCCAAGCACATGCCTGTGACTGCTTTGCTGCTTCCTGACCTACAGGCATCATGAACACTCAGGGGTCCATGCACAGTTTGCTTCATGGACATACATGAGTCAATCCTGGAGAGGAAACAGGACAGCCAAAGATGACATGTAGCACCTTGGGGCAGACAGGTGGTAAAGCAGTTAAGGCACCTGTTTGCATGAGCTCCTGGGGCCTAAGACCCCCCAAAAGGAACCTGTTAAAGGTAAGACCCCTCAACCTGTCTCTGGCTTTGGGGAGGTCACCACCACTGTGCTTATAGGTGGAGCTGCACGTGAGCAATCAAAAGACCCATTCTTTACCACTTGGGTGCAGAACTTAGGGGGGTAGCTGGCCATTAGCAGACCAGAAGAACAAAGGGTGTGGGTGCAAAGTAGCACACGCTACCAGTTAATTACAGAACGAAATCAGTGTATAGTACACTTATCATCACTTGTTAGGTCTCAAACACAAATGACCTCACAGAGCACAGTGACATCTTAGGGTTATATATTGTGTGTATTTCTTCTGACATCTGGCCAAGTGACTCCAGAACAAGGCATACTGTGTTCCTGGCTGCCATAGCCTGCAGCCCAGTAACATCAGGAAAGGAAATGCTCTTTAAAGACCCTCCTGGATTGGGCTGAGATTTGGATGAAATTCAGAGTTGATCTTTTATGAGGTTCTTCTTACATGATTAAAAACTCTGAGTAAACATTGACCATCTAAAAGGGACAGGAAGACACTCTAGGGAATTCTAAGTAAAATGGCGACAGGCATCACAATCACACCAGCTCCCCAGACTTCAAGAACAACTCTTGCATAAAAATGTACCCAAACTTGTGCCCAGTGCAGATGTCTTCGTGGCATTGCCTCCTTCTTGCTTAAAGGCACGACTCTTCCTACATCTACTTTACAATAATCTCTACACATAACTCTGCTCAGTCAATGTGTCTTGACTGAATTCTTTCATCAAGTGCATAAAGAACTAAGGATCAAGGAAATGAGGGTCCAGTTCCTCACTGCATCAGGACCCAGCTTCCTAGTAACAATCAGAGTCCTGATCTCATACAGCCATCAACAGGGACAACTGTTCCTTCTGAAGTAACCGATTCTAAAGCACATGTGAATGTGGGCTTCCCCCATCCTCCACCTTGGCAGCTAAAGCACTCACTGAGCAGGTGGGTGGAAAGGTGTTTGTCAGGATTAAAGCCTGAGCCACCAGAGCCAGCACCTGACCCGCTGCACAGCCATGGTAAGCGTGATCCACCACACTGGAGAGGTTCCTGCTCCTGCCTGTTTTATTGCTGTCCAGACTTTAAAACAATGAATATTCAGCAACAGAGAAAAAGAAGCACAGCTCCTGGGACATTGTGAAGCCTTGCAGTGTGCATGCCTGATAGCGTTTACTCATCGCTGACTCTACTTCCTGTCAGCCTTGCTTTCACAAGTCTTTTGGCTCTCTCCCCACGTACAAAGGCCAGAATGGCCTATCAGTTCAGATGTGCTCACCAAAGAATTTTGAAAATGATTTGCTAAGGAAAACCACCCATTCAACCACTCATTTCTGTCCCTGCATCCCACCCCCTATCTTTTGCCAAATGACTCCTGTAACTAAACAGGATGGTGTCTCGTGAGATTTTTTGAAGACCCCTCCCCAGTTGTCTGCAGAAACTGTAAAATCTACCCTAACCAAGGCTGCATCTTTGCCCCAGTCTTTGATTGTGGGCTAAGCCATGCCTAGGGTAACTGTGATGCTGCTTCTGCCAGTGTAGCTTCGTCCAGTTTGCCACCTGCCTGTCCAATGTCATTGCTGCTGAGAACACTAAATTATTCCCCTTGCCCTGTTCCAGTGTTCATTGCCTTCAGCCAGTACTGTGCCTTTCAGGTAGAATTCTCCCAAAGGAGGAGCTACATGTATAACTTCTCAGGTGATCAGACCTATTTCTAACCTTTCTACCTCAAGGCTAATCTTAACACTCACTGGGTTGGAGGTTGTGGGGGTGCTCTGATCTGCAGCTGGGGCAGATCAAGGATTCAGAAGAACTGTCTCATCACCACAGAATTCAAGGGGGGAGAAGTCCATGTGCCTCATTGTGATCCCTGTTCCATGTGCGGGGATCACCTGACAAACCACCCCTGGTGTGACATTATATACACGAATATCCCAGATTGGCAGGCATAGATTTGCAAGCTGAACTAAATTGTCTTGGTGGAGAACCCTGGGAAGCCCTTGGTACCCTCACCAGCCTCTGTCTGGGTCACTGGGCTTTATTCAGAAGTCCTAAAAGGCCTATTTCCAGTAATGAGACCCACCTCTCCAAAACACTGCCTTAGGTCTCGGAAGGGCTGAAGAGCTGATTCTGATGAAAAAGTATGGTAACTTTTCTTTTCTGGTTGGGGCCCTGTTCCATACCCTTTTCAGTTTCAAGTGTCTTTTTGTTTAAAGAAATACTTTGACATGATAATCTAAATCACCCACATTTCAACAAACATTTTGTGAGCAAAGTTTATAAAATCTGGATTTTTTACAGCCTTTCTATTCATGTTTTGTAGAAATGAGACAAGGTACTAATTTTTATACTTTTTAATAAAAACATTTATATTGTTGGTGCTCAAACCACCAGTTTCTAGATAGATGATCTTTCAGCATTTTTTCAGTGTTTAATAACAAAGTTATATAATGTCCCTGCTCTTAGTAATCTTGGCACATTATTCAGAAAAAAAAGTTTCTCATCAAACCCTTTTGATCTAAGAATTTTTTTTTGAAATCAGAACAAACTGAATAGGAACTCTTATAAAAGGGGAAAAAAAGTTCTGCAATCAGCTTCTTCATAACATTTCCCAGTGAAATTCCAGGCAATCTAACCCTGTACCTCGAGGAAGTAAACTTTTGGTTGGCTAGAACTAAACACCTGTGTTCATGGTGTGACTTTTGAAAGACATACTCCAGCAGTATTTGGGCCACTGGTCAGCTCCTGATGAGCTGGGCCTGCTGTAGGATCTGGGTGTCTGTATGGTGGTGTCTTTGGTCCATTGAAAGACCAAGCCATCTCATTTCTGTATGTACCTAAGGTGCTTAAGTGAATTTCAAGCTAAAAGCAATCAGAAGATGCAAAGATCACTATATACTGGGTAACAAGAACAAAGAAGGAGCCATCATAATCCCAGATTTCGAATTATATTACAAAGCTACAGTAATTGAAACAGCATGATGTGTGACCCTGGATTAAGTGTGTGATAACTGGATTAGTCCATTGAGTCACATAGTTCTGGGTATGGTTGATTGGATTTACTGAAAACAGAAGATGCACCCTGGGTGTGAGTGGCACCAACCAACAGGCTTGTAGCTTGGCTGGAATAAAGGGGGAAAAAAGCGAAGAGGCTCCTTGCCTCCTGCCTGCTACACCATGAGGTGTTACTCTGCCATACTGCCTGCCTTAGAACCAGCTGACTATGGACTAAAACCTCTGTGAGCTAAAATAAGCCTTTCCTCAACTTGTGAGTGTCGCATATTTTGTCCCAGCAACGAGAAAGTAACAAGGACAAATAACTAATTCACACTTTTATGTCCCTAGACCTGTCTTTCCTGTCCTCTCACTTTTGACCCCACCTACATTTTGTCCCACATCTCCTGCCGAAACCCTAGTAACAAAAAGTGATGGCCAGAAGGGAGGTAGTCCCAGAGCGATCTCTATCTACTAGGTGCTTGGGTGGCCAGAGAAGATAGTGACACGGCCCCTGCGGTGTTAAAAGCACATGCTTTGCAGCTGTACCTCCCAATTCCCAAGGACTTAGTCAAAAATGAGAAGTCTGTGGAGGCGAGTATCTAAAAGGCAAAGGTGAGAGGGATCCTGTCGCAGCAGGTGGGTAAAGAATGCAAAGGTAAAGAAAGGGGTAGACAAAGCACAGAGTAAAGAGATGAAGTGGGGAAATAAAGTTTAATCGTAAAGCTTGGCGGGCGTCTAAATGCAGAGTCTTACTAGCCGATCTGTGTCAGATTCGGCCGTAGCACAGAGCGGCTGAACTATTCAGCTTCGCGATCTACTGGTCAGAGTCCTACACAACTGCAACGCCCTCCACCTACCTGCGCTAGAGCCAGCCAGAGGAATCTGGCATAGGAAGTCGCTACTCTCTCTCCAGCCAATCAAACCGCTCTCTCCTGGTCTCGTTTCTGATGACGTAAGCGACCCGGCTGGAGGTCCGTCTCTGGCTACAAGCGTTTCCGCTTCCTTTCCGCATACTTCCGGTCCCCGTGGCTTTTGATTGTTTAGGCGCGAGTTTTTGAGTTCGGCTCTCAGACACATAGATCAGTCGGTGAGTCTTTAAAGCGGCTAACCTGATGGGTGAGTTGGATGAGTTTTGTGGCCGGCGTGGTTTGGGCAAGCTCGGTGGTCTGTATTTGAGGAGCGTTAGGAGATTTTCAAGGGGCAATGACTGCTGTCCAGACGCTTCTGCCGCTCACAGGCGCAGGTTGAAGCGTTGGATTTTCCAGGAGAGAGTGAAAGCACCTGCATTCCTACTTCCTCCCTGTTTCCCCGGTCGTCCTTATCCTCATTTCTGAAGCACTGTCTCAGGCAGTATAGGGCGAAGAGCAGCCGTACGGACTAGGGTCGTGTGTTCGCCAGATGATCCTGTTCACTTCTTGGGTCCACTCGGGAATCTAGATTGAGATACTTGATTCCCACGATTTCCAGCAAGCTGGCGAGAAAAACAAGACAGTATGGGGTGCCCCCCTCATTTGTACAATATATAGTCGCCCGCAAACTACAGTTGCAGCTTTCTTTAAAAACTTTAAAAGTCTCGCTGCGTGTTTCCTCGCCCCGAAGTCACCAGTTTCCAGCGAGCTGACTTTCCTTCGAGTCACCCAGCTTTTGCTTATTTCTCCTGTAGCTAAATAATCCACAAAGTAATTCAAATAAGCTTTTCTCTGAATTAGTGTATATTTTTGCACATAGACACAAGGCAAGTCAAGATACTCATTCACTCATTTGGTTTTTTAAAACAGCATTTATCACATTGTACGTAATGATTGTTTCCTTATTTGTCAACCCACTGTTACTAGGCCAGAACAAAATTTCTATTCGTTTTAATATACATTACAACTGTCCTAGCAGTTATAGGAATAATGGCTTATCAGCCACAACTGATACTTTTGTCATAAATTATTTTAGCCAAGTGTGATGTGCACATCTGTAAGCTCAATGTGGATATTGATGGTGAGGGAATTTAGAGTAGGTGGGGGTGGCCAGGGGGTGTATGAGAACTTCCTATCCCCTCACTGTAAACCTAAAACTGGTCTGAAAAATAGTCTATTTTAAAAATTTTTAATTACCAGAAAAATGAGATTCCAAAGCCAAGACCAATTTATGATTAGATCTGACACATAAGATTCCTTTGTCAAGTTCCTGTCGAAATGTTATTCTCAGTTTCTGCATGTAAAGGATTGTGCCAAACAATCTGTGAATCACGTTTGGAATAGCACTGAATTACATGCTTTTGAATAAAGAATATCAAGGGAAAGTGATGCATAGAAACAAACTGTTAGTTTCATATGAGAGGGGCTATGGAGCCCACAGACTGAGAGACAGGAAGAAGAGTGGTTAGGAAGGCTTTGGGAAGAACACGATCTGAGAGGTTAAGAAGAGACAGGAAAGAAAGCAGCCCAGGTAGAGGGTACAGTGTGTGCCTGAGAAACACAATTACTCGAAGTGTGTTCAAGAAATCTTCCAGTCTGTATGTGCTAAAGAGTTTGCGTGCTATATGATAGGTATTGAAGTGGATCTTTTAATCGCTTAATTCTGTTTCAAATTTGGAATTGGGAAGGACTTGGGAGACCAACTCCTGTTTTTTCTACGTAACATCAACTATAGTGTATTGGCTTAGGTACGTGTCCCAGCCTGGTAAGTTGTTATTGGCTGTTGGCTGAGAGCTCACATAGGGCTTTTGCCTGGGTTTTCAGATCCTCTCCATGTTGGCTTTCCCAGTATTGTGGTGACTGAGTTCTAAGAGCAAGTGTTTCCAAGCGAGAGGAAGTTGATGCTGCCAATCTCTTCTTTCTTTGGCTAGTAAATTGGAACAGAATCACTACCACTTGTTTGAGCTGCAGAATCTGCCAAGATGTAAGACAAGGGCATCTAGAATTTATCTCTACTAACAGTAGCAGGAACAAATTTGCAACTGGGCATAATGGCACACTGCTGTAATCCCTGGTCTCTGGGAAACTGTGCCTGAGACAGAATTGTTAAGTTTGAGCTGGGTCAATTCTTAGTACCATTTCAAAAAAAAAGAAGAAAAGGAGAAATTCGCTTTTTTTTTTTTTTTTTTTGAGACAGAGTCTTGTAGTTCAGGCAGGACTTGAATTCACTATGTATCCCAGGCTGAACTTGAAGTCATGCCTCAGCTTCCCGAGTACTGGAGATTATAGGTATGCACCATTACACACCTGGCTCAGATTTACGCCATTTTTAATCTATCAGCACTCACTTGCCCCTTCAGCTGTGTCCTCTTATGTAGTAAACAACATGAACTGCTGCATACGTGAGCTGTTACAAAAGAGTCAATAAATGAAGCACTTACATGGATGGGTTTTGAAGTAAGGGAATTCAGGGTGAGGGAATTGGTTTAGCAGTGTAACAAAGGATAGATTAAGTGTGGAGTGAGGAATCACATTGTTCATAATCTGAGTGGTGTGATGTTTTGATTTCTACTACTTTGTGTAACTGATGTAACAGTCCCTTTATTTTGTGATCTTTCAACCAGTGTTTTAAATAATATTTTTTGAAATAATAAACTAAATGTTTAGAAAAGGAACAATGACTAACCTGTATACAATCTAGCTATATATGCCAAGAAAACAATATACGCATATATGTGCAAATATACAAACTTCCTTGTATACTGTATATAATGTATAACAGGTGTAATCCTTATGGTCTAATGCAATAATACATAACTCATTCCTCTATTCCTTTTATCAGAATGAATTTGATGATAAAGAACTGTAAGGGGCAAAGGAGTTACTCTTAAGTTTTGTCATTGAAATCCTTAATCCTCGTGTCTTGTAATTTGTAGCATAATAATACACTTCTGTACTCTTTTTTAAAATACACATAGAGCAGTTAAAGTCGAAATCCTTACAAATGGTCCTCACATTAGTAGCCACAGTATACCGTAGATTGTTTCAAAATTAAGAATTAATAAAAGGGTTGGGGATATAGCTCAGTGTACAGGTCCTAGATTCAGTCTTCAATACTGAAAAAGAAATAGTATAACCATAAAGGTTATCTCCTTCTATCTTTACCAAAAATTGAGTAATGATAAACCCATTACTTTAAGAAGATACTACCCTTTAAACTGACATATGTAAATACTATATTTTTATTTTCTTGGATTTAAACGTGGAGATAATGTTACTGTATGGAGGAGTACAAAGTAAGAAATGTGAAAGCCATACAAATGAAAGCTATTCTGAGGAATGGAATTCATTCATCTTCATACTTATTAGAGGAATGAAATTGAATCGGTTATCCTTATACTGACTAGAGAGCCAAAGTTAATTTGTTTTAAAATATGTTAAAATGAAGCCAGGCATGGTGACACACGCCTGTAATCCCAGCACTTAGGAGGCTGAGGCAGGAGGATTGCCAAGATTTTGAGGCCAGCCTAGGCTCCATAGTGAGTTCAGTGCAAGCCTAGGCTACACAGCGAGACCTTGTCTCATTAAAAAAAAAAAATTAAAATATTTTAAAAATGTATTATACTTCCCCCAACTTTCATTTATTACAGTTTTTTTAAAAAGAGAATTTACAGCAATTACAAGTAGTCTTTTTAACAAAACATTGTAAAAGGTTTTATCATTTTTCTGTGTTCATCTTTACAGAGTTTGTTTAAAAGCATCATAATTGTACTGTTTAGATCAAGATGCCTAATAAAGCAGATGCTTCCAAGAAAAGGTCTCAACAATCAAAAAAAAATTCAAAAAGAAAAATTGATGATGAAGTGGAGTTGTCAGAGAAAGAGGTAATGAAAACATCAAATCTATCACTTAGAGCGCTTAGTTAGAAATATCACGTCTGTTACATAGCAGTATGTGAAGACCAAGGGTCAGTGTTACTACAAACTATAGAATTCGTATTATAGTCTCAGATTTCTGTAGCATGACTTGTAAAGTTCCCAGATTAAAAGTTGTTTACTTCAATTTCTAAAATGAAGAATTGACCATAAATTTCTTTGAGGAGGAGGAAGTCATGGGGCATGCTAAGCTGTTAAATGAAGAATCAGGAATTAAATGTACAAATTGGTATCACATTTATTTGTTAGAAGAGTCAGTTGGTAGAGGAAGTTTCTAATAACAAAAAAAAAAAAATAGTTTGGGAAGAATTAATTCTTACTTTAATTTTTCCTTGCCTCATGAAAGAGTAAATGAACTAATCCATACTGTTTTTCTTTTTGCCTATGTTTGTTTTGCAGGTAAAATACCTAACACTATTACACAGGCAAAGTGAATACTGATTTATTTAAAATGTTCTTTGAGGCTGAGGCAGAAGGATCATTGTGAGTTTGAGATGAGACCCAGCCCTGGGCTACAAAGGGAGCTCAAGGCCAGTCTGAAGTGCATAGCGAGACTCTGTCTCAAAAAAAAAAAAAAAGAAAAGAAATAAAAATTTTTGACACTGTATAAAATTGTTATCACTATCATCTAAGAATTACTGTAGTATACTTTCTGCCTGTAATAACTATACCCCATTTTCTATAGAAGCAGCAATATAATATTTTTCTATCTACCAGAAGGTATTTGAATACTCTTTGAAATACATGACAAAGCTGTTGCAAAAGTGATACATTTTATGTGATCTTTAGTTCTCTCTCTGTATATGTGTTTTTCCCTCTAGGTTAGAAGCACAATAAAAAGAAGTAAAAACCATCCAAAACATATGTCTTCTGAAGGTATTTCTTTTCTATATCTTGTCTAAGGTGCATCTTTTAAAGATATATTCATGAAAAGTTTTTTGGCATCTTTTTTTATGAGTTCTGCACAAAATAGTATTAAACACCCCCATTCACATTTTCATAAGATCCCGTTATTATTTCTCAACTGATACTTTATTTAATACTTTTAGCAAAATATGGTGAAGTCTTCTATGCTACTAACTTGACAGGAACTAGAGAAAATCAAAATGTCTCACAGTCTAAATTATTATGTAAAGACAAACCTACTTACTTTCCTTCAAGACAGTGTACTTTCTGTACTGCCACTGCTGTGTAGGTTAATTTGGAACCACTACCTAAGACTGGACTAAATTAACATGGAGTAGTCATGTTTTCTTAAATCACTTACACCTGGGAAGCATCCCTGCCTCTCCAACCCCAGGCTAGGCTTTGTTTTTACACTTCCATACAGCATAGTACTTTGTGATTTTGTAATGCTCTGCACACGTGTAATTCCCTTCTCTCCGAAACTGTCCTTTAAAGAGTCAGTAATATATCTAGTTTATAAATAGAACAGCACACAGCATAGCTGATGTTGAGTGTCTATTTTGTGGTTTGATTAGTCTACTTTTTTTCCAGTTGCCACCTAATATTTGGTAGAAACAGTATTGCAGTCTTCTCAATAAAGCTCTTGAGGAGTTCAAGTCATTTTCGAGGCTAAAACTTTGAGTAATTATAGGTTGGCTCTTCATCTAAAATTGTTTGGGGCTTGTATTGCAGTATCTGTATTATTTCAGTTAACATAACAGTGAGTAGCAAGTTCATATTCAACACCTAGCATGTTAGAGTTCTGCAATAACAAATGAATGAAAAGTTTATAAACCTTCTCTACTATTTTGTTTTTATAATTTTACTAACTTTTTGGATTAAAAGAAACCACTTTTTAAGTAAAAACATGCAAATTTCTGAACTAATCACAGTATCTTCTATCACCAATAACAGAACAAACAAATCATATTAATCTAAAACGGATAAAGATAGCATCCAACAAGAGAAAAACCTGGCAACCTCTTTCAAAGAGTGTGAGGGAACATTTGCAAACTATGATGGAAGCAGTGATAATGTGAGTACAAGATTTTTCTTTTTCATCCTTTGGTTCCTATTGTGTTTCCTACAGGCATTTCTGTAAATATTACTATATGTTCTGAGAATTTTTTCTATTTCAGAAGATATATTTAATGTTTTGTGATAGTGTTAGTCTTCAACAAAAGATCTTTAGTTTTAGAAACATGGAATTTCATCAGTGAAATAAAATCTTTATGGCCAGATCAGACATGTATAAAAATCTTAATTTGTCTCGTCAGTAAGGATTTTTCGGGAGAAGTTGAGTCCAGAGTTACACAATGTGGAGGCTACCATGCTATAGGAGATAGAAAGAAAAAAAAAGTAGAATTCTGCTTTAGAGCTGAACTCGAACAGCAGATCCATGTGATCTTAAAATACTTTTATTGTGCTGCTATTTAAAATACATTTCATATAGAAGGGAAAGTTGTCAACTCTTTCTACCAGGCTAAGAAGAACACTTGAGAGAATTCAGAGGAAAAGTACACAAATTATATAACTCATATTTTAAGTCTAATATTTATTCAATTTCTTTTTTAGAGCAATTTTGAGTAATACTAAAGAAAAAGAACAAATTCAGAATCATCTCAACTGCCTGAAGAAAAGGTAAGATAGTTATATAATTGAAAATGATGAAAACATCGTTCTTTTTAAAATCTGATTGTTCCTTTTTTGCCAGAATAGATGTTTGTGGAAGATAAATATTATTGTTTCTAAGTTAACAATTGATATGTGTTGTTCTTCTCTAAACTGCTGCTACATGTGTTACTGAACAGCCCAAGTGTCATTAGAGTTTGTACAAAAGAATCTGAAAATCACACTTTATTGTTATATTCAGTGCAGGTATTTCAAAAATATTTTCAACTTTATTTCCCTTCAACTTTGTTTCTAACAAGTTGAAATTAACAGTTCACTACCCTTAACTAATAAGATATTTATCCTATTTTTGTGCTTTTCTTTAGTTTGTATTTGTTTAACATTATTTGCACAAGCAACAGTATAATTTTCCAAGGCATTACTGTTCATTTCATGGCAGCTCACTAACGGATGTTTCTTTTCAGATGCTTTTTAGGGCCTCAGCAAAGCCCATGTTTTTAATACTCAGTTCTTCCAGTGTTTACATAACATTTTCCTTTCATAAAAGAATGTTTTACCTCTCAGTTTTAGGTTTGCCTAAAAATGTTTATGACCTAATACTATATTTCTGAGAAGTTACTTGAGCACAAATTTGGTTTACTTTTTTTAAGTATTATTCTTAACCTTAGTAGCAATATAGGGAGGGATGGGGTAAGTGGGTGTGCTGACGGAATACCTGAGAAAATCACCCTAAAGGAGCTTTGAGAAGTGTCAGTCCAGGACCACTTGGCCCAGTGACTTCTGCCCTAACGTGAGGCAGTCTGTCATGACAGAACGTGTGGTACAATGGAATAAAGCTGCTTACCTTGGGGTTGCCAGGAAGTGAAGAGCAAGGCCGGGGGACAAGATATGGCCCTACAGGATTTGGCCCCTACATCCACTGTCTCTATCACCTCCCAGCAGTGCCACCACCTGTAGACCAAGTCTTTGGGGAACATTTAAAAGTCAAACTGTAACAATCTGCCCCTATACCCCAAAGACTCATGTCTTTCACATTCAGTCTATTTCCAAAGTCTCAGTGGTTCTAGCAATCAGGCATGGTGGTCCACATCTGTAATCCCAGCACTTGAGAGGCTGAGGCAGGAGGATCACTGTGAGCTTGAGGCTAGCTTGAACTACCTAGTGAGACCCTGGCTCAGAAAATAAAAAGGGTTCCAGCATTGCTCAGTAGTTCAATTCCAAGTCACTTCTGAGATCCAACAGAAACTTAGCTGAGAGCCTGTATAAGAAATCAAAAAACTAGCTGGGTGTGGTAGTGGACTCCTGTAATCCCAGCACTCAGGAGGCTGAGGCAAGAGGATCGTTGCAAGTTCAAGACCAGCCTGGGCTACAAAGTGAGCTCAAGGATAGCCTGAACTGCATAGCAAGACCTTATTTCAAAAAGACAAAAAAAGGAAAGAAAACAAATAAAAAACCTAGTTACATACTTGCAAAATAAAAACAGCACAGAGTAAACGTTCTCATTCCAGAAGTAAGGCATAGGAACTTAACAGGAAAGAATTGTGCCAAAGCAAGAACAAAACCCAAACCCAGCAGGGGAAACATTAAATCTTGTAGCTTTGTGTCTGGCCTCCAATCCATGTGGTGGCATTATGTAGGCCCCAAAGGGTTTAGGCCCCCACTATAGCCTTGCTGGCTGCAGTTCACATGGCTGCCTCTTGGGCTTGCTTACAACCCATTGCTTAGGACCACTCGTTGCTTATGACTTTTCCCTGTAGGTGTTGCATGTTCTTGGTGTCTCTAACTTCATGGGGTCTGCATTATAGCTTTGACGTTTTTCTCATAGCTTTATGCATCCCTTTCTCAGACGCTGCCTATCCAAAATAGGATAAACATCACACTGGGTAAGGATAGTGAACTGTTAACTTCAAATTGTTAAAAACAAAGGTTAAGGGAAATAACAAGGGATTATAGCCCTATGACACACACTGCCTGGGCTCTCAGGCCCTCCTTTCAAATTTGGGTGGAAGCCTCAGTGACCCCATATCTCTTGGATTTTGCATGCCTCCAAAACCAGCATTAGAGAAACACCAAGATATACCATGAGCTTCAGCAATAGCCAGGTTCCCTGGGTCCTGTAGCAGGTTTGGGGCCTCTGAAGGCCTGGATGCTGAACATAGTGAAACAAATCTTGGAGTAACAGTTTTGGCCCCAAGACTTGTGGGTAGTCCTGTACAAGCAGGGTGTCCTTATACTCTCTTTTGGACATGCTCTCTCCACTTTCCAGTGTTTCTGTTGCCTTCCAACAGGGCCCTTAGCTGAGGACCAAATCTTTAACACATAGCTTTTGGGGGACATTTAAAATCAAAACCATAATAGTGGGTCAGGACAGGAGTGTGTTGAGGGAGATTACACAGACTAAAGGAGGACTACTAGAAGCAAGCTTGCAAAATTCTTACAAAGATAGAATAGCCTAATTTTAAATAGTGACTTTTCTCCATAGATAATATCCTTGTCCTTGGCATCTCAAACTTTATAATAAATTAATGCAAATAAAAATAGTTATTCAGGTTTGTTTGTGTTTGTTGCTTACTGCAGATTTAGCTCAGTCTTCATACTGAGATTAGGGGGGTATTTGTGTATATACAGTGAGTAAGCTTAGAAATGGGACCCAAATCTAGACATAAAATTTATTTATACAACATACATACCTTATACACTTAGTCTGACTTAATGTTATATAATATTTTTAATAACTTTGCACATGAATCAAAGTTATGATTTTGGTTTTTCCACTTGTGTTCTGTTGGCACCCAAAGAGTTTCAAATTTTGGAACACTTTGGATTTTTTTAGATTAGGAGTATTTGATTTATAGTAGAATTTTTAGAACACAGAAAAGCTGCTATCAAGTTAGAAGCAACCAAACTTAACTTTTTCCTCCTTGATTTCTTCCTAATAGAATTTAAGAGTCAAATCTGAGAAAGCTGTTGCTCTTGATAGATGTAAGGATAAAAAAAAAAGATGTTTCTAGTAATGATGTAATCAACTGCATTTATAGGAAGATTTTTTTAAGTTGAATATTGAATACCACTTTCATTGCTACTGCGTTAAAGCAAACCATCTTAATGTTAGTGTCATAGTACCTTAAACTGCAGAGAACTTGGTATTCTTGGAAAACATTTAGATTAACTAGTGTAGAAATTTGTTTTTACTGGTTGCAGTCTTTAGGGTTTAGTTACATTTAAGACTCCCAGACTAGTGTTCTATCTCTTAACTAAAAATCCACAACAAGTGATAGACTTATGTGCTGTATGTGTCTGGGGAACATATTTAGATGATACGCAGAAATTTTAATTTTAAAATTATATAAATAAGTAAATTGTTACATTGTAAAGCACATTCTTAGTAAACAGCCTCAGTCTTGTGATTTGAAGTGATAAATTGAGAGATTAAGTGATGATTTATTAGGGCTTTTTAGGAGGGGGTCCTGCTACCATAATTAGCCACTGTTGAGGGGAGGGGAAGAAAGAACTTTTTCAAAAGTAATACTAATGATAGTAAAAAAAAAAAAATGAACAAAATAATCTTGTTTGCTTCTGTTCCTAAGGTTGCTACAACTGTTTGAAACCCTGAAAGCCCCTCCCCAAAAGCTGAAATATTTAACTAATGTGTCAAGTCTGCTGAAAATGGAAAGAGCACAGGCCAGAGCTAATGAAGAAGGACTGGCCTTACTGCAGGTGCAATGCTCAAACAAGAAATCCCTAGAAAGATGGGGCGAGGGGACTAAAAAGTTTCTTTTTTTTTTTTTTCTTTTTTTCTTTTTTGGCGGTACTGGGGATCGAACTCAGGACCTTGCGCTTGCTAGGTAGGCGCTTATTCCACTGAGCTATATCCCCAGCCCCAAAAGTTTCTTAAATTGTGCTATTCTTCAAGTGATAAATACTAGATCTTGAACCAGAGTTTTCGTTATATTATTATGCTGTTGTTGTTTGTTAATCAAGCAAAAACTGCCCAAACTTTGAGCCTCTAAGGCTGAAGGGCTTCTAATATATTTATGGTGAAGTAGTGATCTTATTTTTTTAAACCAGATTATTTTAGCTGAACTGTCTTAATATTTTTAATCTCTCTAAATCTCTAAATGCTGTGGAATTTCAAAACATTAGCTCTGTCCTGTATACAGTAATAAGACACAATCGTTGCCCATGTTTTTACCGTTGTTACACCTAATGTGTGTTGAGGGCTTTCTGTCTAAGCATCTTACGTCCTTGAATCCTCACAATGACTTTAAAGAGTCTAACTGTAATATCCTTATTTTATAAATGTGGAAAAAAATACACACTACTATTTCTAACCTTAGACACTCTGCTTAACATTGAGATGCTAACCTGGTCAGTCTAACTTCATAGCATGATTCTGTTGCGTCCTAACAGGGTATAACACTAATTATCATGATTAACAGTAAGCTTTTAATTAGTAGATATCTGCATATGATTTTGTTTCGGTTTTTTAACTATCCTTTAAAAATGTAAAAGCCATTCATAGTTGTTGGATTATACAAAAACAACCCAGAGGTAGTTGCTGACCCCTACAGGTTCTCTTTCAAAAGAACAGTCATGCAGAAGCCATATTATATTTCTTGAAGGAGGATTGTTGTAGATGTTACCAGTAGTTCTGCTTCCAGTATTTGGAGAATAATGTGGAAGCATTGACCATATTGGTGAGCAAGATTGAATAGTTCTTTCTGTATCTTTTCTATATGATGTATTCAGTTGGTCCCTAATCCTCAGAAGCCTTGGTCTCACTAGCATTGCTAGGACTACAATGGAAAGCCATGCAATGTCTCATACCTCTTAGAAACCTGGATGCTAGCTAATTCTATACTTGGCCTGCAACCCAAGACATCCCTAATATTTTCATATTCATTTCATTTATTTCTCATTTTCTCTATATCTTCTATAAATTATAAATTCAGTTCATGTGAGATACTGTCATTCCTGCTTTTTATACTATTCTAGTCCTAATGCCCAGCATTTAATTTTAGCAAATTAAAAAAGACAATGAATATCCCTGTCTATATGAAAGTAAGTTAGGGTTTCTTTGGTATGTGAAGCTATATGCCCCAGAAAGATGGCTGCTGTACTTGCAGTCATTAGTACTGGGGCTTTGCAAGACTCACGCTTGGGTCTCCCAGGATACCTCATACTAGCAGCTTCGGTGAGCTTTTAAGGGAAGGTTCTCCTTATTCTGCTGTTTCTTTCCTTATATAATGCATTATTACTTTGGCAAGGCAGTTTTCTAAGCCTGACTTTCGAAAGAAAAACAAAAATCAGTATTCTTTTTTAAAAGTGTTTTAGTACACAAAGTGTTTTATATATAAACCTATTGAGACTTAATATAATTGAATTTTTTTTTCTGATTTAGGAAGAAATAGATAAAATAGTGCAGACTACAGAGTCAGTGACTGGGAATATTCAGAGTCTAAAAAACAAAATTGAAATTCTGACACATGAGATAGAGGAAGAGGAGGAAAAGGCAAAAGAGGTAACTGTTTAAAAATGTATTGCTAGAATTTGGATATAACTTAAAAAGTTTTATTAGTACATGGTTGCAGTACATAATAATTACATCCATCATGAGTTGGTGCGTAACACATCTGAATTCTTTTATGTCCCCTTCTCCCCTCCCCACATCTTCCAGAATTTGGATTTATTTCTTAATGCTTAAATTTTAATGAAACAACTTTCAAATATAAGATCAGCAAAATCAACCTTTTGAAGTAATCTCTAGGTTTGTTTCTCCTTAGGTGCTGCAGATGGATAGATGTAGCTTACTTTCTCTCCCAGAGCTTTCTCAGAACAGTCTGAAAACACCCACACTGCAGGCAAGTACCTCCCTACCATACTGACTGCATCACCAGTTAGGCACTGCATTTATATGAATCATATCCTATTTCTTCAAACCACTCCTAATATAAGCTGTTGGACAAATTCCTCTTCTCAAATCTGACTATTGTCAGTTCATGTAGATCTCTCCTTCTTGTCAGTAGTTACATTACATCCATTATATGGGTGTTCTGTAATACAGTTTGTAAATTACTAGTGGATGAAAATAAATTTTATGTTACAGATATCTTGGGGGGGAATCCTAGGGGGACATACACACACACGTATATTTATATATATTTATATATGCATATAACTGTACATCTGTATGTATATCTGTGTGGTCATAACTAGGATACATTTCTGGAAGAAAATTTTGACAATAGATTTGGTTTATGCTTCTAACAGTAGTATGCAATTCTTTATAAAATAGCATTATCATGTTTGTAGTAAACTATAGTTAGTAATTTACCTTTGTGGTACTACCCACTGTAATAAACTACAGTGAGTAATTTATCTTTCTTCAGAGGACCACAATAAATACTATTGTATAAATGTTTATAGCAGCGCAATGTCTTCATGTTTTCTCAGAAACTAATTTAAAATTTTCCCATCTGTAATGCTCCAGTGGAGAGAGGGAAAGATAGCTTTGAAAGAGGAATAACTGTTTATTGATAATTAGTGAACTTGTGTGGTGGGTACTTGTTATACTGTGCTCGCTAAGTAACAGACATTGGACAAAAACTACACAATCTTACCCACAGAAAGAAATTTTGATGCACATTCCAAACCAGGATGTTCTTCTGCAAGACTTGGATGTTCTTCATAACTCATCCCAGATGAGGAACATGGCAGTGTTCATCGAAGAAGCCTATGAGAAACTAAGTGCCTCCTAGAGAAGTTTTCAATACTGTTTTCTATTAATTTAATGTTTATAAATTGTAAAACTGTTAACCTATGGTGTTAAAGAGGCAGAAGCTTCTATAGGATTTATTATCCTCTAACATGCACTTTAAAATTGGCCTGTGTAGACCTATCATTAGCATCTGGGGTAGTACTAGAAACTGTTTTTGGCAGTTAAGAAACCTGGAAAGTCATTATTTATGTTGCTGTACTGCAGCTATTTGCCTAAGACATGAAACAGGAGTCGCTGTGATCTGACAGTTGATGGCGGCTGTGGGAGGCTCATCTGTTGGTCGGTGCAGAGGAGGTGTGATGCTCTGATGTCGCATAGGTGAATGCCTGCATTTAGTGCTTAAAGAATAAATGTAAGTGTTTGCCATCACTTACTCTTTAGCTAAGAGCTTGCATTTTCTTTCTGGTTACAGGGAACTTTAGAAATCCCCAAGTACCTCTGCCCTTACCTGACTCCCTCATCTCCTTGGTCAGTAGTTAAGATTCTCTAGGTACCTTCAACTTTGAAGGTAGCTTTAAATTTTTTCCTTTTGTTTAAATATTTATTTTCTACTGTCATCAAAGTATACACTTAAGAAAATTACTAAAAAGGAGCCTAAGCACATGCATTCCCTTAAAACAAAACCAACTGGAAAACTGTTTTGAAAAAACCCAATACATGAGAACCAGCCGCCAAAGGTATAAGGTACTGAGACAGCAAAGAAGGCAGACGTTTGGGATTACCAGAGGGCCGTTTACTGCATGCAGAAGTATGCTCAGACCGTAGGCAAACAAGCAGGTTCCCACACCCTGGATTTCAGCAGCAGGAAGGAGGGGATTATATGCTAAAGTGGACAGAGGTGGTCTGTAGCCAATTAGAATGTATGATAATAAGCTTTTATATATAAATAATGACTTAAATATATCAAAAATCATTTCTAAGCAACTGTTGGTAAAATAAAATAATTTCACTGTATTTTTGTGTCTAATGTAAACTTTGTCAGTTTATTTAGTAGTGGGCCTGGGATGATGGCACACACCTGTAATCCCAGCACTTGAGAGGCTGAGGCAGAAAGGTCACCAAGAGTTTGAGGCCAGCCTGAGCTACGTAGCAAGAGACCTTATCTCAAAAAAAAAAGTTCCCATAATTCTGTTAATGTTCTCAGGCAGAGACCAATAGGAACACACCTGTGGTTGAGCAGAGTGAGTTTGTGCTTTTTGTAATTAGGAAAACCACATGCCCTGGGATCCTGGAACAGCTCAGTAAAAGCATCAAAAGCAGTAAGAAAGCAGTAATGGATTTTAATGGGAAAGAGACTTCAAGATAGGAACTATAGCAAAGAGATTAAAATGACAAAATATTCTACAAAATATCTTTGGAAACTTCACTGGAAATTTGAAGTCTCGTGCTGACTAACAGAACCTGTGATAGTTAACTGATTGTGTCAATTAGAGTAAGAATTGCCCAGCTAAATTGGATCCGCATAGTTCTGGGTGTGGCTAGAGGGATTTACTGAAGATTTGCGGAGATTTACTGGGTAAATTTGCTGTGTGAGTGACGGCAGCCAGCAGGCTTGCTGCCCGAATGGTATAAAGGGGGAAACGAAGGAAGGCTCGCTTGTTTCTTCAGAGGAGCTCCGGTCTACACCTTCGCCTTGGACACCGTCACCGGGCTTCCAGCACAGCCTACTAAGCCTTCTGGCACAGCCTGTTCAGCCTCCTGCTTCCTGCGTGCGCCATACGCTGCCGTGAGCTGCAGGCCCTTGCCTGGAGCCTTCGGATCTCCAGCGCAGACATCCCTTGCACTTTTCCACACCCAACTGCGGGCAGCCACTGTAAACCCATCTTGTAAATTCTTACATATTTGTATCTTGCATTAAAACTGTTTCTCTAGTAAGCACTGACTGATATAGGGCCCTCAGTCATTGATTTTTAACATTAATCATAACACTTCTCTTGCCTAGGGGAGGAGTTACCTTAAATATGTACTATTTTTCTCAGAATGTCTGTTTAATAGATTATTCAGAGTGAATTAGAATTGTAGCATTGTTGCTGATAGTTGTCTATCACCCATGAACTACTCACACTTGCCTTGTGCAACTTTAAAAAGCATCTACCTTCACTTTAGAAGAGTTGTAGCATTTCTGACAGGTAGTAACAATCCCAAACACACAGTATTTTCCTTAAAGGCTTCATGTTTGATATATGTAGTATATTTTATTTTTAAAATAAAAGAAGGAAAACATTAACAGACACATCCATTTACAAAATAGCATAAGAAGAATACAAGCAATACAGAGTTACAAAGTGGTAGGAAATTAACAATGATTGTATTATGTATTGACATTTTCAAAGTGGTTTTTCGGGAGAACAAATAAAGACATGCGAGATTGATCAAATAATCCATCATTAACTGTCCCTTTCAGTAGGATACATGCACTATATAAAGAATTACAGGTTCAGGTAAAAATCAGGTACCCCGGTTACTGTGATAGCAGCTCTAATCCACAGTGTCCTTCCTGCCCTTCTCCCACAGGGTCGAGCCAATTATGACGCAGCCCTTTTATTAGTGACCAAGGGCCCAGGCCAGAAATTTGAAATTCTAAAGACATGTTTTGATATAAAGGATATAACATAAATATATAGCCTATGATAAAGATAGTATTCCAAATGAAATGCAGTAAAATATCCTTCAATTATCTTGAGGAAACTGGTTAACTTCACTGTCAGGGCAAGGGAATAGTTACCAGTCCTACTTTATGCCCATATCCTATGCAGATAGCAGGAACTAAAGGAAATTATAAGCAAAGTGGACAGATTTCAGTGGAGCAAAACTGCTATATTCATTTAAGCAAAAATAAAACTATAGAAAGTTGTTATGTACAACTTTGAACTTTTTGAAACAAGATTTTAAAAACTCAAAAACAGCGGAAAATACATATAGGAAACAATAAAGAGTTCTAAGATATCACCAACAGTTTAAATACCTGGTCAAAAAATACATAAATAATCGGTATTTGAAAGGTGTTCAACCTTATAATCACTTAAATGCATATTAAAACCATAAAATGTTTTTACCGATCAGACTGACAAAGATTTTTTTAAAAGCTCAAGGGAAGACTGCTGAACCCAGAAAATGGGCACCCAGTAAAACGCTGGACAATTACAGTTTTTTTTAATCTGAGTCCTTCCAGTGTTCTCTCAGTTGGTCTATTTTTAACAAGTAGACTTTGTTTAATATGTGAGACACCTGCACTGGGACCTAAAATTAAGGGATTTACTTTCTTTTATTTGGTTAGATAGAATTTCTTGGCATTCTATGTTTACCAAAAACATGCAGTTGCACCTGTCAAAATTAGTATTTGAATTGTTCATGGCTTACTATCTAAGCACCTCTAAATCCTCTTACATTTCATCATTGTCAAGAAATAATCAGCTTTGAGAAAAAGAAGGAAAGCAAAAGCAGCAGGAAACTCCTATTTCTCCATTGTTTTTAGTATCTAAAACAACTAAGCCATTTTTTGTTCTATTTTAAGAGTTACTGCTATGGAATATATTTCTTCCCTACTCAACTGCCAGAACCACACTGTGGGCTTTGGTGTTTGGTCTCATTAAAGTGGCCTCAGCTTGCTACAGGGCTGTGGATTTGCTGTACCAAAGACACCAAAGATTGATCATAGTGTTAAACTTAGATAAAGAGGGATGAAGGAAGCCATTTTCCAAATTCAATAAAAGCATTATAGAATACAATTTTAAACGAAGTTACTCGTTTTTATGCTAATAGAAACATTATCTTGGCCCATTGCCCCCCATTGCCACACCTTACACAGTCCTTAAAATTAATGCACGCTTTCAAATGGGGCAAGAGGGCTCTATGACAATAATAACAAAGGTAAAAATGGCTGGCATTGATTGTGTGCTTGCCGTATGTCAGGTGCTGTTGTAAGCCCGTTACTGCACACATGTATTTATACCAACACTGAGTCCTAGCAACAAACCCATGGGGACTAAACCTCATAATAATCCTTATCTCACATCCAGCAGCTGAAAAAACTGAGGCAGTTTCTTACCTGTCTTAACACCACACAAACAGAAAGTCATAGAACTAGGAAGTGAAAAAAATGGACAGTTTGACTTAGAAATTTTCTGTTAAGCTATGGATAGAAGAGGCTACTGAATTTAATGAGCAAATCCTGTTACAATAAAGTATAAATCCATGTATTTTTCTGGGTACAAGGATACTGTGTGTTACAGATTTGTTCACTTGAATTTACAGAAGAAATTCCCTTTAAATTTATCGGACATTGACAATCACGTTACCATCCCCTCCCGTTTTGTTTTGTAAATTCATTTTTGCCTGGGAGATAACGTCTCAAATTTACTTGCAACCAGTGCAGTTGGGAAAAGTAGGTTTTGCCTTTTTGATTATTTTTCCTCAGCAAATAGCAACCCTTTCAGTTAGTTCTGATGCCTTATAGAAAACAAAGAACTTTGAAAAAGGGTAGAAGTTTGTTTTTGTATGCACTTGGAAACAAGGTGTGATCTAAATTTGGAGAGGTCTTAATCTTTCTGACTCCATAAATAACCTGAACGCTGATTTGTTTTCAAATTTTCACTAAGATACTGTACTTAACCTCTAACAGAGCTTCTGTTCACTTTTTAAAGTCTTTTTCTTATATATTTTTTTATTTTAAAGAGAAAAGCGATACAGAATTTCAAAACAAGATGATAAGAAATTAATAACGGTTATTACATTGCATATTGTTATCTTCAAAGTAGTTGCTCAGGTGGAATCCATAGTGCTACAAACAAGTATATGTTGCTCTTCATAACATCTTTTTAAAAAATATCGTATGAGGATGAAAAACTTACTCTGACTTGTAGTTGACATCTAAAATAATTTTTCCAGTCACTTTTAACCTTGAACTGCCTGTTGTATTTCTTAGCCCCGTGTTTTCTACTAAAGGAAGTCCTCACCTACCATTTTATAAAACATAAAGATGGTAAACAGCATGCTCCCATGAGGTTCAAAATGAAACACTATACGTCGTTAAGACATTTGTAGGGCTTACTACTCCAGGGCTCGGGTGTTGTGCTGTGTGCCAAGACACCCACATAAATACTTACCTGGTGAAACTGCAGATATTTTATGGAAGATAAATAATTTTTCAAAAGAATTGGGTAAAGGAATTAATATTCTCAAAATTACTCTCAATTCCATAAGCATGCTCCTTAGAGCCCTTTCAGCCTTGGAAGTTTAGGGCAACAAAATCAATTTTCTTCAGAATAGGTAAAAAGTACCTAAGAGATCAGTAGTTCTGTAGCATTTTGTTTTTGTATCCTGTTTGCCTGCGTCCCATTCCTTTTGTACTCCTGTGCATGATGTCCTGATGAATATATAGGTTTATATGTCTAAAAGATGTCCATCTCCAAATCAAAAGTACTATTCACTGGCTTTTACACCACAAGACAAAATAATATAGAGAGGAAAAGGTGAAATGCAAAAATCTATGCTGAAGTCCAGATGACTTTCACCTTACAGAAATAAACCCCTCCCCTTTTACAGGTGTGGACAGTTTTTCTCCCTCCTCTTTCCACAGCAGACTAATTAGGGAGGTACCTAGAAGTACAAATTTACTATTTACACCGAAGGAGTTACTACACTGATAAACAGCTAGAAGACCTCAGTTTCAGGCCAAACTCAGCAAAGGTAAGTGTTTTTCATTATAATAATAAATTCCAAATCATCAGTCTATAATTTTATTAGTATACATTTCTTTCATAGGAAATAGAAAAGACATGAAACTCATTGGGTGTAGAAAGCATAAATCATAATTAGGTTTAGAGAAAATGTATTTTTATTTTTTGATATATTTTTGGTTTTTAAATTTTTGATATATGAAGAACAGAAATCATCTGCATTGTGATATGGGCACAACTAGAGCAACAAAGAAGAAATTCATCTCTAAACAAAAAGCCTATAATACAAAAGATAATTACTAGCATTGGATTACAAGAGAAACATTTCTTTTCTCATTAAAAAATTTCCACCGTTGTATTTTAAATGGTGTATTATACTATAAAACCAGATCTTGCGGTTTGTTTATAAGAATTAAAAGTTTCTCAAGAAAGACACATGCTGTTGATTAAAATTAATACAATATTTTTAAGTTTACTGATGAACCATCAAATGTCCCAAAGAAATTTAAGTTCCTAAAACTTGTATGAGTGCAGTTATTTTTCTTGACAAAGGAGTCTATTGTTAATTTGAATAAAGGAGTTACCAAGCTTTACCTCTGTGCTGTGTATGGGGAACTTGTAATTGAGGGTATGACATTCTGATTGATCTTCTGTCTTTCAGAGTTAGTAGTTGTCATTATTTATGACCTTTTGAATAATTCAAAAATGTTTCCTTATGAGAATTTCTACATTCCATTTGCTGGCATTTAATAAAATAAATTTTTGTATTTAGTGAAAGATAACTACGAAATTCCACTCTTTACTGAGTTATTTTTAAATGTCACCTGGAAGTACTTGTAAGATACAGTGTTCTCTGTCTCTGACTTGAACTTGTCACCCTGAATACTTTGTGATTTGTAAGAACGTAGTCTAGAAAAATAGATTGACACTTGATCAAGGAGGATTTGAAAATAAGAAAGCTTTAGAGAGAGCGCGTTCATGAAAAAGCAAGCAAATGCTAGGGAAAAAGCATAAGGATAATGATGGGGTACATTAAACAATGAAATTAATCAGATTTGTTTCTGTTAGATAGTAGAAAATTTACAAGTGTGAGTTCTCCACTCCTGCGAGTATAGTTGATTCTCATTTTATAGTTATAGTATTGCAGTAGTTTTGTTCAATAAAGTCACAGTCATCACTAGCTTAACCAATGCTAGAACGTTGTTCTAGTGAAAACAGGAAGTTCCTACAGTCCTCTAGTTTCATCAGAAGATCATATATAACTTTGTTGTATGTTTTTGTTCAAAGGGACATTATTTGATATATATTGTTGATTTGTTTTCATTGTAATCATGGTAAACATTACAACTAATGCCCGACTAAAGTCTACCTCACACGTTTTCTATTTATTGCATTGTCACAGCCTTTTACACTATGCCATTTTGAACAGCAAGATCACAAATAATAATGTTTTTTTAAAGGTGCTAAATAGGACATTTGTTTACAGCATGAGTCCTGAAACAAGAAAGGAGAGTATGCCATGCCCTGTTCAGCCTTAGCTGGAAATGTGTGTGTGGACAAAGTATTTCACTGTTTGTGCCTTTTGAGAATGCCTGCCAATGGGCCGGGGCTGTAGCTCAGTAGCACAGGTACCTGCCTGGCAAAGGCAAGGTCCTGAGTTTGATTCCTGGCAGCAAAAAAAAGACAGAAAAAGAAAATGACTGCCAGAATGCACTAGTATATTGATTTCTGGGTTAAACAAGTCCATTTTAATAACTAAATTTTCAAATATGAAATCTGTAAGTAAGGAAGATCAACTGTATACAAAGTATCCCATACACTTTGGATGCTAACTTCACGCTTAATTCTGTATTCTTTTTCTGTCTCTTTTTCCCTTTGTCTAAATTTTTAATTTAAACAATTTTTCTTCATATTTTATCTATTTTAAAAATGGTTTTATATCTTTTAAAGAACAAACCAGATAATAAGTTAGCAAATAATCAACAAACACTTGCCATTTCTACTGTGCATCAGCTCTCATGCTAAATATTAGGGAGCATCAGCTCTGTAAATGTTGAACATTCTTAGGAGATTCGTGACCAATAGCCCTTTGAAATCATTTAATTTTCCACCAACAGGTACTGAATTATAATAAATGTCTTTAACATTCCTTAATTATAATACATGTCTTTAGCTGATATTGAATTATAATAAATATCTATTAAAAGGTTAAAATTTTGAGAATGACATGAGTGAGTAAAAACTCAAGCAGATACGAGGTTAAAGAGATGATGGTGACATTTCTTTCTTCCTCATCTTAAAATCTGTAACCTGACTTTTTTCAGAACCTGTAACACTAGCCCAGACTCTTAGTACCTGAGGACAAAAGTCTTCTGATTTTCTAGTGCCGCCCTCGCTGTTGATATCTCTTCTGATACCTGTAGGAGACTTACACATCTCAAATTCACCAGCCAGTGAACTACAGCCCACAAGGCTGTTCATATGCTTCCTGGAAGGTCATGCTCACGTAAACTTCATGATAGAGTTCTGCAGTGCATTTTAGTCAGGTCACGATCAAAAACTCTGGCTATCTCATAGTTACACAGGTATGGCACGCAGTGAAACAAAGTTATCTAGGAAATATGTCATAAAAGAACAATTATGTGAAGACAACAATTTGCAGTATAGCGATGGGTGAATTCCTACAACATCCCTGTCTGGCGAAACTGCATTGTCTCTAATGTTCTTTTAAATTATTTTTTCTTCCCTTTAATGGTTTGATCACTCTATTCTTACATCTGGTGATCTGAGCAACTTCGTTGAAGATAACAATATGTAATAGAACAGCCACTGTTAATTCTTATCATTTGGTTTGAAACCCGGTATCATTTTTAATGTCCTTGATTTGTGTTGTTTGTATTTTGCTATTGTTCTTTTTCTTTTTGTACTATTTTCTTTAAAAAAAACAAACAAACAAACAGCGCTACCTTTCCCCACAATCTCAGAAGTACTATATTCTCATGTCTGAAAGCATTGCCTTTGCCATCTTAGTGCCTAAGAATGGAAGTGACTAAGCTCTACTACCTTGAATATGAGAAAAAAATGTATCTTTATTTTTAATTAAGTCAAACTCTGATTAGAATTAGGGAAAAAGATTTTTCTAGAACCAAGCAGGGGAGGTGGAGCCCCCAAATCTAGAAGATACAATTCCATGAGAACAGATGAGGTTATACATCTTACAGTTAGGCTCAATTTTATCGGTTAAATGACCCTCAGACTGCGCCACATGTGACTCTTTCTCTTTCATATTGGAATTTCTTTCCATTGTTCCTTAAAACCACTTGAACCACTCAGGTTTTCCTCCAGTATTTGTCCCATGTTGTGAAAAAGAAATGTCTTTACCCCAAGACTCTTATCTTGAGCTTCACATTATCCACTCCACAACTATTTAGAAGAAAGTCGTTACTGTGTGCCAGGCCTTGTGCCGGGTGCTCTGGAGTACAGTAAAGCACAAAGGGCCAACAGGGCCCTTACCTTTAATGCAGGTGATACAGATTAAGTCAGAGAAAACAAAAGTAAAGGTAGAATTACATTGACAAGCATGCTGAAGAATGAGTTTAGTGTACTTTAATGTGTATAATGGACTTAACGCAGTGCAGTTACCCGCATTTGTGCAGAATTAGATTCTTAGCACTCACTGCCTCTAATTGCTCTCCCACATACCTACTCCAGTGCCTCCCTATCTTCCTGCTTCCCTCTTCAGAGGGAACAGTGGTAGTCAGAATGACACCCAATGATAACAGATCTATAGCCTTCTCAGTAGGTAAGAATGTTAAAAGGCAAAGATTATGTGTATACCTTCGCATTTCTTTTCTCTTCTCTTTTATGGTACTGGGAATTGAACCCAGGTCCTTTGCACTGAACTATATCCCAGACTTTTTGTTATGAGAGTTTTCGGTAGGCTCAAACTTGCAATCCCCCTGCCTCAGCCTCTTCAAGTTTCTAATTAAGGGTCGAATCGCATGCCTCTGGAGAAGATGTTGGTGCTGAACTGTTCTTCTAAATTACTGGCACTGGAGAAAATATTGAAGAATCACTTTCCTGAATCACTCAAGGTACTATAAACTTGAGAATTTAATTTCTTTATTGTATTAATCTGTAAAATAATGTCAGGTTTGGGGCTGTTTCTCACTTTTTTCTAATAAGACTCTGGGAACATTTGTTAAGCATAATTTCCCAGTTCTCTCCTACTAGAGACTGATTTAATGGATTGTGGATAAAACTCAAGATTATTTTTGATGACTCCTCGGGAATTTTAGGTAATGCTGAGCTACTTTATTTTTAGTAAATTTTAAGTTGTAAAATGCTTTAAATAGCAGAAGGGTATGGATTGGGTAGCAGTAAGTTAGGAATACCACCTGGGGTGAACGATGGGACTCAAGTTGAAGGGTTGTTACAAATTTTTTCAGTGGTTTCATTGGCCAGCACGGCTTTGATCTAACATCCGATGGGGCCTGTGTATAACTCAGTGCTACTGTGGAAGATGTCATTCATCAAAGGCTGCAATACAGTACCTTTAAGGGGGCAACTGCTGTCAGCACTGGGGAGAAAGGCAATGAAGTTGCCTTCGAGGAATGTTTCTTGAATAGAAACAGATCTACAACTGTTTTTCAAATGTGAATAGAATGCAAATCATGCAGGGGAGAATGAATTAAGTTTTGATATTAGAGACCAAAGTCCAACATTTTTAACACCCCAGGCCCTCTGTCTGTATGTTAACATTTCAAATGGAGTTGTTTAGCACATTGAACTGGGTTGATTAAATCTAGTCATCTTATTAATCACGCATAAACTACAGGAGGAAGAATACGACTAATAATTTGGGATTATGTGGCTATAAAATATTATGTGGACAGTCTGGTCCAAATTTTCCCATTTCAGATGCTGATATTGAGGGGAATTAATGGGATAAAATGGTAGGCTTCTTTGCTGTGATAATGTCTAACTATTCTATAAGAGATAACTTAAAAAGGTTTCAATGACCTTCACAGAGTCATAAAAGATGTTAGGGATTTTAAAAGTTAAAGAAAATATGGTTTTGTTTGTTCACCCTTCCCCCGTTCTTTGGAGCTTATGATTGTAATTTATATGCTCAGTTTAGCACTTAAGTGATTATCCTTCCAAATTTCCTTTACAAGCCTTAACTGCTAATTTGTTCAGCAAATGTACTTCCATGTAGCCACCCCCTGCCCCGCCAAACTCAACACTCAGGTTAAAGAAACAGCTGTTGGAAGAGTTTGCTATTTACCAACCCCAAATCTTTTGGTTGTTCCGAGTGTTATACAAACAAGTTATTTCTCTTATAACTTTAATATTGAAAGGTTTTTTCCCTTTTAGCAGTAAGAATATTACAGTTATATTTAGGCTGCATCCTTGAATAGGGATGCACAGGCTCCTCGTGTGAAATCATTTAAATGATCATCACTCTTTCTGTAAGATGAGAAGCCACAGAATTCAATGATTAGCATAACAACCATGACCTTTCGAGGTTGCTTTTCCTTTTGGATTTGCACTAAGGATGATCCATGTTACATGTTACCATAAACTAGACTCAATTTGGAAAGACACATTCTATGAGAATATTTGAGTGAAGTCCCAGATTGGATAAAACAGAAGAACATTTCATTTTAGCCTGAGGGAAGGTGAGTGATTTGGGTTAAGATAGTGATTAAGGAGGTAAAATGTGGGGTTCTTTCAGATTTTATTGATACATTTTAGGTATGCATAATGATCATCATCGTAGATAATTTGTACCTGTACATGATAAAACTTGACTTTTTTCCATCCCCCTATTCATACATCACCCCCTTCTCCCCTCCTTACTTAAGATGTAGATTCTATGCCCTTATAATTAGGTTTTTATTGAAGTCTAGCACATCCAATAAAGTACAAACAGTATAATTCTATAGCTTTCTGATTTTCACACAGCAAAAACCCATGCAGTATCCACTGTGGAAGAGAAAGAACATTACTTTGGATACAGCTTCTTCCCAATTCCAATGATTTGTTCTGATTACTTCCTGTCCCACTCTTCAGTCACTTCCTGTCCCCACTCCCCAGTCACTTCCTATCCCCACTCCTCAATCACTCTGTCCCCACCTCTAAAGCCATCACTCAGTTTTGACTGTTTTTTAATGTAGTATAAATCTAATCACTTGGTGTCTTCTTTCATATCTAACTTCTTTTACTCATCTTTGGTGAGATTTATAGTGATTCCATGTAGAGTTGTGATCTATTTACTTCATTGCTGTTTTATAACCTGTAGTATGAATATGCCACAATGTATGTATTCATTCCACTGTTGATGAACACTTAGGCTGTTTTGCCTGCAAGAAATGTGTAATTGTTATTCAGGAGTAATAGCATTTTATGTATTCTTTCCAGATGGTGTAGTGAACTTCAAAACCAGCTGAGCACCAAGATTATCTGTGGAACTTTTAAGATATGTGTGAGCTCTAAATCCATATATCAGTTCCTGACTCAAATACTTATTGCTCACTTATGTGTCAATAGAAAGCCTATTAATTCAGTATCCATCAATATTGTGCTGTAAAAACCTAGGTTTAGGGAGTTTTATAGATTTTACCAGCTTTCACAAGCACTGATAAAACAATAATAAACAAATATGTAAGTATATGCATTGAATATAGGTGTATGAATAGATTTATAACCTACCCTCTCCTGGATGTGGTTATATAGAAGAATAAGAAGGTAATATGCAACTGCATCACCTAGCAGTGTGGTTGACTTCTCTCCTTGGGCTCCCTGCTCAGGTTTATGGAGCAGTGATGAACATAAACCGTGGGAATCCCTTTCAAAAGGAAGTCGTATTGGATTCATGGCCAGACTTTAAAGCTGTCATCACCCGGCGACAGAGAGAGGTACAGTTTTGGAAGGCAAATAGATAACAACTGGCATCAACTAGAGAGAATAGGTTACGTAAACACTATAACTGTAATAATCAGAGAAACTACATTATTTCACCATTAGTGTCTCCCGTGACTGGCTTCAGTGTCAGGCATCTGAAAGACCTCTAGTGCAGTGTTTCTTAAGTGCCTCCTTATCTCTAGACCTATGAAGCACACTTGGCTGATGGGAACATACTAGCTCTTGCATTGGGTGGATGATTCCTTATGACTGATGACTTCATGCAGGTAAATGAAGAAAATGAAGAAGACGCTTAGTTCTATTCTGCCTCTGAGACCAAAAAGAAGCTCATCACCAAAGATATGCTGCCCTCCTAATGCACTGCATTAGGGAGATGCTGAGAGCTTTGATTACTAAAGGAGGGTTCATGTAGGTTTCCTCTTCCTCTATCCACCCATCTACCCCTCCTTCCATCCATCCATTTAGATATTTGTGTGTATAAGTGAAGCTAGAAATTGGTTTTTTTTGTCTTTTTGAGACAGCTCTGTAGTTCAAGCTGGCCTTGAGCTCATTTTGTAGCCCAGACTCGTCTTGAACCCACAACGATCCTCCTGCCTCAGCCTCCCCAGTACTGGGATTACAGGCGTGCACAACCACGCCCGGCTCTCATGGAGGTAGAAGTTTAACCTAGGGCCTTGTACATGTTAGGCGAGCATTCTGCCGCTGAGCCCCCACACCACACCCCCACTTGTTTGTTTTTATTTTTAAGATGGGTGTCGCTATGCTGCCCAAGAGCACCTCAGACAGTTGGGTTTAAGGAATTCTCAGGCCTCGGTCTCCCAGGAGCCTCCTCCCTCAGCTGGGACTACTGATATGTGACATTACACCCAGCCTTTTTATATTTTTATAAATAAATAAAATCCTAGAAGAATGTGAAATAAATGTCTTAAAGCCTTCCTAATCTGAAAAGAAAAAAAAAATCAAAAGTCAAGAAATTTTTACTCTTCTCTCTACAGTCTATTAGCATCATTCTCACATCATTGTTTATAGGTGATTAGTTTTGGTAATGGAAAACTAACCGAACATGCCCAGCTAAGGATGCTTAATCTCTCTAGGATTCGAGCTACCTGGAGGATGTTTCAGTGACTGTGTCCTCTGTTCTAGCCTGAGACAGATAACCTGGACCATTACACTAACGCCTATGCTGTGTTCTACAAGGACGTCAGGGCTTACCAGCAGCTGCTGGAAGAACATGATGTTATTAACTGGGACCAAGTTTTTCAAATACAAGGTGAGATTAAATGTAAGGCATACACAATGCAGTCATTTTTCCTCTTTTTAGTGTGCATATGTGAAATATATAAATACGTAGGAATTTCACATATATATGAAATACACACATATGAAGAAACATATACATACATTTTATGGTTTTACCATTTTTTATTTGAATGTCGTACAAATAGCTTTGATTGGTACTGCCTAACCTTTTTGCTCCTCGAAAAGCCGTTCAGTTACTTGGATGTAAATCAGTTTTATAAAATGGAATGCTAGTCATAGCGTCTGTAATTTCAGCAGCACTAACTTTCTTGGCTTTTCTGAGGCTTAAGTTCCTGAGAGAAGAGGTAAGGCGCAGACCCGACACTCTGTTCAATATGCCTTATCGTGTATTTTTCAAGAGAAAGTCTCAAGGCTGTGCCAGGAAGTGATTCACAAGAGGAAAGAAAACAAGTCATTAGACATGGAAGAAGGAAGGACAATTTCCAAAGGATTCAGTCAATAAAGAGTCAGACTGGAAAGAATGAGGAAGATGGAGATTTGGAAATGGGAGTCATGCTATTACCCCTCCCCAGGGTGCTCAACCACTAAGCATTGTCTCAGCCGTTTAAAAATTTTTTTTAGATAGGGTCTCACTAAGTTTCTCAGGCTGGCCTCAAACTTGGCATCCTCCTGCCTGCACCTCCAAGCAGCTGAAATTATAGGTGTTCACCACCATACCGGGCAGGGCCGTATCATTTTTGTCCACCACTGTGAAGTGGTGCCCAGAACAATGCTTTATGTATAACAGATACTGCACAAAGATTTATATATGATGTGTGTGTTATAGCTATGATAAGTGGGGCCTGGGTGAGGTAAGTTCAGTGTAAACTCACTTTCCTCACTGCTGAGATGAAATACCCAGTACCCAAAGTTAAAGGTAGAAAGGTCTATTTCAGCTCACAGTTTGTAGAAGTTCAGTCCATAGTCAGCTGGCTCCAAGGCAGGGCGGCCTGGCAAAGGGCACCACAGAGGAGAAACAGTCCACAACAAAGAAGGAAGGAAGCAGCAAGCAGCAGAGTGAGCCTGCTTTTCCCGTTCATCCCAAACAGGCTACAGACCTTTTTGGTGATGCCACCCATACCCAGGGTGAGCTTCTCTCTTCAGTAAATCCATTCAGCCCCACCCAGAACTACGCTAGTTCTAATCAGTGGACTAATTTAGTGCTACACTTAATGCCAGGATCACGCACCCTAGATCCAGCCAGCCAGCTCTGAAAAACTCCACTTATGAATGTATGACGTTTTAGGGTCATACAGATACAAGCCATAACACTCACTAACATCAGATTTATATCATTTTTTTGGTACTGGGAATCAAACTCAGGACCTTGTGGTTGCCAGGCAGACATTGTGCCACTGAGCTATATCACTGGCCCAAAATCTATATCTTTAATACTGTAATGAACATTTTGGGAACAGGCTGGAAGAGAAGCTTTAAAGTTGACTTGCCACACCAAACAAATCCAGGCTCTCACATAGAGTTGACTATAGCATAGACTTTGTAAGCTATAAAATATTGTTGCTTCAGGGAATTTAAGGCCAATCTGCGGTATGAAAAAAAATTTAAAAACTTGTACAATTTCAGTTTCCCATAGAATATTTCCAACAGAAATTTCCATGAAAGATCATGACGGGTGAGGCCACGTGGTGGTACATGCCTATAGTCTTAGCACTTGAGAGGCTGACATACTAGAATCACTGTGAGTTTGAGGCCAGCCTGCGCTACATAGTGAGTTCAAGACCAGCCTGAACTAGATAGTGAGACCATCTCAAAAAATAAAGAGATCGTGACAGGTGATCACAATGGGCAACATAATGGGGATTAATTGGAAAAATTTCACAAAAAAATTTGAAAATCATATAGGGAATAACTAATAACTTACAGATAAATATATAATGGTTAGGACGAGACCAGATAGCAAGCTAGTGTTACTGGTGATACTCAGTATGAAAATAGTGTGACCAGTTTCATTCTTGCATCAAATAAAATGCTCAACATTTTGTCTTTACACAGGGCTACAGAGTGAGTTATATGATGTTTCCAGAGCTGTTGCCAGTGCAAAGCAGTTGGACATAAAGCTAACTTCCTTCAGGGCTGTGTGTTTTTCTCCTGTTTCATCTCTGCCAGACACCAGTTTGCTGTATGTAAACCATGCTGTGCACGTGGGGGAGGACTTAATGCTGTAGAGGTCCAGACATCAGTACCTGAAGTGCATCTCATTAAGGAATATTTTTGCAGTTTGATTTGGGCTATTGACTCTAAACTGTGGTGTTGACTCTTTCTCTCCCCTATATGTCACTGCTCATATTTCCCAGAAAAGTCATAGTTATGAATGAGCTCAGCATATCTGTGTTTTCATGGTATACATAAAAAACCATTCATTAGTGTGCTTTTCCCCAAATAATTCTAAGTAATCTCTATGGCCTGAGTCCAAACTTCTTATTTTTTGTTGTCATTTAAGGTCAGGGATATATTATTGACTTACGTGAAGGACACGAAGTACCTTAAATATATCACCCCCTTAATCTTTTCCAGATTCTTATAAAGCGGGACTATTATTCCATTTTTTAGTAGATTTAAAATAGCACAGAAGAGAAAGTGTTGGGGCCAGGAAATAACATGACGTCCAACTCGAAAAAGAAACCCTGGAAAGCGTGGTGTTCACCCTTGTCTCTTACTTTGAGCTCCTGCCCTGTGATGTGCTCACTGGGTTCCCTCAGCATAACCTGTCTGAGCAATACTTTCTTCCCAAGAATGAGTATATATCTTTGTCTTAGTTACTTTCTCATCACCGAGACATAACGCCTGACAGGACTCTAAGCAGGAGAGGTTTATTTCACCTCACAGTTTGTAGAGGTTTCCGTTCATAGTCTCTTGGCTCCAAGGCAGGTCTGCAGAGCAGAGGAGAAACAGCTCACAGAGTCATCAAGGGAGTAGGAAGGGATAGAGGGAGGAGAGAGGAGACCCTTCCAGGCCGCGTCCCAGAGACCCACCTCTTCCAGCCGGGATTCACCTCCCAACATCACATTTAGCTAGAAACTCACCAGTGAGTTTATAACCCACTAACAGTGTCACACCCCATGGTCCTCCCCTGAGCCCCTCTCACGAGTGCATGAGGCTTACGGCAACCTCTAGATGTAACTATGACCATCTCTATCTTATGTTACTCAGTTAGAAAATGAAGCAATATACTGGAAAAACACCCACATCAGTGAATGTTAGTTTTCTTCACTTTTATGAAGAAATTGTTGAGCAGAAAGCTAAATCTAATGAACAATCTCTTTAAGTCACGAGAGAACAACTGGACTTTTTTTTTTTGAGTTCTGGGGATTGAACCCGAGGCCTTCACACTGAGCTGACCACTAAAATGTGAGAACCTGCTCTCCGCACTGGCTCATTTCTATCTTGTAAGAAATGTCTATTTAGGCCCCTTCCCATTTTTAATGGGGGTTATTTAGGTTTTATGCTACCAATTTTTTTAAATTTCCTTATAATCTGGATGTCAATCCCTTATCAGAAACATAATTTGAAAAAGAAAAAAAAAAAGAAATATAGCTTGCCTATATTTTCACTATTTTGTCTATTCTTTTGTTTCTATAGCTGCACAGAAACTTTTTAGTTTATTGTAATAATTTGTTATTTTGCTGTTGTTTCCTGGGATTTTGGAGACCTATCCAAAACATTCTTGCCCGTTTTGGCATCATGGAGTTTATCTCCTATTTTCTTCTAGTAGTGACATTTTATCTTTTACCTTTAACACCTAAATTATTACCCAAATTTGTGTACACTGTTTTGAATACTCAGCACCTCAGAGGCCAATTCAAAGTCTCTAATACAACTTTTCCTGAAGGACTTGCTGTGGTGATTTTTTGTTTGTAGCAATATTTATGCCTGAGGTTTCTTTCCCCATGTGCAGTAGCACTACAGAACCACTGAGAAAAAGATAACACAAAATTGTATTTTACAGAACTCATACCAAGAACTACATTATCAGCCTTTGAATATTTACCTAGGAAGGGGAACAGGGGGCCAGCATGGTTGGCCTCAGGGTTTGTTCCGTGCCCTATGGAGGGTACTATCGAAGGAGGTGAAGGAGCCCATGGGTGCGGGACAGCTCCGGAACAAAGACCACTATATTCCGCAGTGCATGAACTGGAGAGGACAAACTATTTGAGAGAAAAGGATTCTAGAAGCAGCAAAGAAAAATGAAATTGACTATGAAGCAGGCGATATCCCAACAGCACGGGAAGCTTGGAGCCAAAGAAAAAGAAATAGTCCACATACCATGGAGGAAATACTAAAGAATGAAAAGCACAGATGAGAAACACAGATGAAAAGAAAGATGTTTATGAAAAGGAAAAGCTTCTTAGTAAAGAGACCAGTGAGGAGCTCTTGCCTCCTTTCAGATTCAAATTAAAGGGCGCGCCTCTCCTCCACATTCTGGAAAAGAAGAACCCTCAGCGACACCCACCAGCACTGGGAAGACCTTCCAGCCAGGGTTCTGGGGGCCACAAGATGGAAGGAGCCACAGTCAATGAATTGCGTTATGGTAAAAATCATTTCCCTCACACAGGTAGGACTATTTTAACAAATAAAAGAAGTTTAAAAATGAATTATAGTTGCTGGACTCATCATAGTCCTGTATTTCATTCAGCTTAAGAGCTCATTTTAGTTTGCACAAGAAACATGAGATTATGAACTACAGAGTCCTAAATTCTTTTAAGACTTAAATCTTACACTAGATTTAGTGTAGGATTTCATTCTGTTTGTGAATTTGCCTAAAATTGATTTTGCCTCCTTAGTTTACTACTCTGAGGAATGTCATGTAGCTGTGAGCGCCCAGTACATGTAGGATGCTTAGGATCCTTCAGGAACTACTCATAGATCCATCCTCAAGAATAAAGTCAGTGAGCTCTCCCAAATGATATATATAAAATAAATGAAAAACTAAGATCTTTATTTCTGGAGAGCTATCCTTAAGATCCCAGAGAACCAATCAAAATATAAGCTTGGGCCCAGCATGGTAGCACACACCTGTAATCCCCGCACCCAGGAGGCTGAGACAGGAGGATTGCCGCAAGTTCAAGGAGAGCCTGAAGTCCACAGCAAGACCAAACAAAACATAAGCTTGGATAATATATATGAATGCAAAGACAGCTTCATTAATAAAAGAAACTATAAAGACATTGATGATAACATGGAACAGCGGCTAACAGGATAGAACTGTGGCTGAAGTTTGAAGAGACGAGGTAAGAAGTAGGAGACAATCCATCAGAAAAACCTGGAAGGACAGTGAAGAGGAATGGAAAGAGTTCCATCAGAATGAAAGTTAATGTGAAGAAGAAAACAGGACAGAGTTCTCCAGGTAGAATGCACTTCCACTGATAGGTGGGACCTGGGTTTGTATGAGAGAAAACTTTGGGCAGATGTCATGAATTACATACAAGAAGTTCTTGTCATAAATTTCCTGGAGAACGCAGGAAAGGTTTTGCTGCTTTTTAATATGGAGTGTTCGGCATATATAGTGTTCGACATACGATATGTGTTCAGTATTCACTAAATGAATAAATGTTTACCAAGTTAAAAAATATTTACCTAGGATGTGCTTATGGTATTGATAAATTCAGGAATAAAAACAAATCCCAAGGCACAATCAACCTTACAGATTTTCAACTAAGTAATTCATCTCAGCTTCTTCGAACATTGCACAAGTCACTTTATTTTAATACTAGGGCTCTTATTCAGCAAATACTAGAAACCTGGCACTGCAATTAACATAGTAAAAAGCAACTGGTATATAATCCCAGCACTCGGGAGCCTGAGGCAGGAGGATCATTGTGACTTTGAGTCCAGCCTGGGCTACAAAGTGAGCTCAAGTTCAGCCTGAACTGCACAGCAAGACCCTTTCTTAAAAAGACAAAAAAAATAAAAATAAAAATGGGCCATTGGAAAAAACGGAGACTGTGTGACCCAGAGACAAGCAGCCTGGAGAAGACTGGGAAAGCTCAGATACCCAGAGCGTGTACCTAGGCTTGGCATATGGAGCAACTTGTATTTGTTTTCTGGTCACAAATACATAAAAGCAGAGCTATCTGGAATGCTAAAATATTCATTTTTACTAAGCAAAAGATTAGAATTAGATTCTAAGAGTGTGAACCTGCCCACAACCTCACAGGTGGTTTTAGCAGACTCAGGACTTAAGAACAACTCTGAGAATTTCTTTCTACAGAAATTTAAAAGAAAAGCATTAGGCAAGTTAACCTGAGAAGAGCATATTTGAGCAAAGAAGGATTTCATGAATCTGGCAGCATTCAAACCAGAAGGTGCTCAGAGAGTTCAGTCCAGCAGTGTGACAGCAAGCTCGTACACAGATGCGGGAGCCAAGCAGAGATCACCTGACCAGCTGCAGCTGGACATCTGTCTTATTTGAGCTTAATTCCCACGGCAGGCTGATCACAACTGACTGAAGTGCAGCTGCCTGTTACACTCCTAAGTTAGTATGTAAACAAAGCTAGATGCGGTTACAGTGTATGTCCTAGGTTTTGAAAGCACGAGGCAGCCTCAAGCCAAATTTTAGTTGATTTAACAACAAACACTTGCTTCAGTCTGTACTGAGGAAGAAAATAAATGGGCATAAAATTAAAGGAAAGACTTAAATTTGGTATAACAAGAGTTTAGTCTTATCAGAAATTAAACCCTGAGACATGAGTGGTGGCGCATGCCTGCAATCCCAGCACTGGGAAGGCTGAGGCAGGAGGATCGTTGTGAGTTCAAGGCCAGCCTTGGCTACAAAGTAAGCTGAGAGCCAGCCTGAACTACACAGCGAGGCTCTGTCTCAAAAAGACAAAAACAAACAAACAAACAAAAAGAAATTAAATGCTGAGATTGCTTGTGAGTGGGGAATGATGGGTTCTAACTCATTGAATATACGAGGCTTGGTCTCAGCGATATTTTTCTCAGCTTGAATCAGTATGAAAAGGGTAGTTATGTATAATCGTGTGATTCTGAGCTCATACTTTTTCTCATGCCATTTTCTTCTAGGACCACGTCTCCCCCACGCTTAACCCACCTGAGTGTTGATGACGCTGATCTACTCAACCGGACTTGGTCACGGGGTGGCAACAAACAGTGTCTCCGGTACCTTGCCAACCTCATCTCTTGCTTTCCCAGTGTGTGTGTCCGTGATGAAAAGGGAAACCCAGTATCCTGGGGCATCACAGACCAGTTTGCCACCATGTGCCATGGCTACACCCTACCTGATCATCGCAGGAAGGGTTACAGCCGGCTAGTGACCCTCACACTGGCCAGGAAGTTGCAAAGCCGGGGGTTCCCCTCCCAGGGAAATGTCCTGGATGACAATGTGGCATCCATCAGCCTCTTGGAGAGTGTCCACGCTGAGTTATTGCCTTGTCGTTTTCATAGGCTGATTCTTACCCCCAGGGCTTTCTCTGGGCTAGCTCGCCTTTAGCCCAGTAAAACACTAGGAATTTTCTTACTTTCCCTAAACGGGTCCGTACTCTTGGCTGTCAAGGAAGGGAGAATTAAACCTGGAATCAGGAGGCCCTTGAGTTGTTGAAAAGGGCCTGGAGAAGACAAGCAGCAGCATCCTGAGAAACATTAACTAATCCCATCTTGATTTTCTACCCTCAATAACTGCGGGGTTGGCGTATCTGTGGTTGAAAAGAGAGGGTGTTTGTCCTTTTAGGGTGCACTGTAGGGAGGAAATTTCTTAAGCCAGCAACTCTTAGCACAGTGGCAGGAATGACTGCAGGAGAACAAGTGACGTAACACAGGAGTTGCTGTTTTCCTACTTAGGCTTCTGCTCCGTATTTTCACTGCCATATCAGTCCTCTCACTGCCATAGAACACCCTGTGCCCTGCTACGTCTCACCAACCCCCATTCCTGCCACCTCTCACCTATGTTCTCTGTGGACTGTCCCGAGTTTTCTCCTTTAATTACTGCTCCCCTCTGCTTAAGACACTAGCCTACTGTTCCCTGGAACTGTTCAAATGCTGCAGGTCCTCGGATTTTAATGTTTATCGGAATCCCTGGAGGGCAGCACAGTTCCTGCTTCAGCTAAGTATAGGATAAGTGCTGAGAATTTGGATTTCGAACAGGTTTCCACTTCTCCGTCGCTTTGGATGGATAAAGATACAGGCATCCTAATGCTTTAAATACATACAAGTAGGATTAATCCCATAGCCTATTCCAGTCCCTTTGTTAATAATCTGCTTTTTCATAAGAAACTAAGATTCATATACAGGTGTATATGCAGGGATACAAATGCATTATAAACATACATACATTTTTTTTTTATTTGCGTGTGTGTATCCCCCTAGAATTTTGATAATGAACTTTAGCCCTCTTATTTCGTGGGAAGAATTGGGGTCTAGGTAAAATAAACTGCTTTTCACGATTTTATTTGTATAATTGATGTTGGCAACAAAGCCAGAAATCTGTGATTTTGATTGCAATTTGTACTTTTCATTAAATCATGCATCCTCTGTATAAAGAAAATTGAATGGTAAATAATTAAATTAGTATTGTAGTCTACCCGTGTCATTATTTGTTTTTAATTTGGTTTGCAATTTCTTATGTGTGTATTTTTTAAGGATAGTAAAGGAAGAGATAAACACAAGCTGTGTCCTCCATTTATAATAAAAGCGGGCAGAGACAGGGTGGGTGGCTTTGTCTACATTTGATATAGTTCACTTAGCTTTGTAGAAATACCACTTTCTTGTCTCTATGGTAGTCACAAAGTCCTGACTTCAAGATAAGGGAAACTCCAAATTTCTGGTACTTATCCTGGTGGAAGGAAATCAATTAGCTGATGTAGAGTACATTTTAGTATATACTTAAGGGGCTGAGGATCTAGCTCAGCTCAGCGGCACAAGTGCTTGCCTGGCAAGCGTAAGGTCCTGAGTTCAATTCTCTGCACCAACAAAACAAAACAAAAGAAACAACAAATGAATATATACTTAGTGCATCTTCAACCAGTGGTTACCTGGAAATATTCTTGGAGCCCGAGGAGAGAACACCATGCAATAGGAGTCCATAATCATCTTGGGAAATTTCTAGCCCCAGGATACTCATTATCTTTAGCACTGATGGAGCTTGTGTTACTCCTGCCTCATACAGGGCTATACTGTGAAAAGCTTTATTCTTCTTAATAATAGTAATTTGTCTGGTACTCATTTAGCAATTGACTATGTCCAAAACTTGTGCTAAATACTGGATGTAGATGCACCCAACTTAATAGTGTGATGGATAAGGCGGGCCTCTATTGTGAGAGTTCCGCTTACTGGTGTTACAATTCAGCAGATGTTATGCAGGCTTTAGTGGGCTAGACAGATACCACAATCTGAGTTTGTCTGATTCCTAACAAATTGTACAACTAGATTGTAGTATTAGACATTATGTCAGCTGGTCTTGTAAGCAGCTTGGAATCCTTGTAGGCAATTATTTCTTTATCTCATTGTTTTCTGAATTTTCCACCTTATGCCCCCTAGCCATGGACACTCATGATATTTTGAAAAAAATTTTATATCTAATTCCACTTGCTTCATTTTCTTACTTTTATCTTCCAGATAACCATGTTGGATATAATTGCCCGACTTGCAACCCTAGTGCAAGTTCTTTTAAAGAATGTGTGAGGAAAGACAAGGAAGAGAGAGGGATTCAAGAACTAAGAAGGGGCCAGATAAATATTAGGCTTTATTTGTTAATTTAAGGACATTAGTCAATGTAATATATAAACCATAAAGAACTTTAAGCCGAATATTAGTGTGTTTGGAAGTTAGCTGGAAGGCACAGCCTAAGCAAGAGATACCCAAGCTAGTTAAGAGGGTAAGTCGTTAAGACTTAGGAATTTAGTGGCCGGAGAAAATGATGGGAGGTAAATGGCAAGAATGACTAAGGCTTCTATGCCATGAAATCTGCATCTGGTGATATTTTCCACAGAGGTCAGTAATGCCAGAACTGTGCGAGGTCTAAGACAAAGGAAGAGGGAAAAATGTTTCAAGCCTTGAAGTGAGTTTTTTTGTTTTTCTTTAATTTAATTTTTTAAATTAAAAAAATTGTTTTTTTGAAACAGCGTCTTGCTATGCAGTTCAAGCTGGCCTTGAGCTTGCTTTTTAGCCCAGGCTGATCTCAAACTGGCAATGATCCTCCTGCTTCAGCCTCCCAAATGCTGGGATTACAGGTGTGCACCGCCAAGCTTGGCTTATTTTTAATTTTAAAGAGACCCAAAAAAGTACTATTCAGCTATAAAGAAAGATAAACTCAAGGCTTTTATAGGTAAATTGAAGTGAGTTTTGAAAAATGCAACTCGTATTGAGTATTTCACTCTTAAATCACACAAGTTGTCCAGAACATAAAAATAGATCTTGGAGACATCATCATATAGATGATTACAAAGGCCCTGAGCTTGACTGTGGTTGTCTACAACTTGGGCTTGAGTAATCAAATATTTTAGGTGAATGGAGGAGAAGACAGATAGAAGTGGTGATCAGAAGTTAGCAACAATGCCAGGAAGTGACTATTGGAAGAGAAAGAAAAATTTCAAGATGCAAGGATCGTCAGTGTGTGAACTTATGCTGAGAGTCCAGAACGCTGAAGGGATGAGAAGTCTCCATTTTTCTATCATATTTTAAACACATGTACCAAAAGAAGCCAAAAACAGGATTATGAATTATATATGATCCTATTTATGTAAGAATCATATAAAACCCAAAACCGGCCAAAACTAACCTGTAACTTTACAAGCCGAGTAGTAGGTTCTCTTCAGAAGGACATGAATGTGGATTCTGGATCTCTGTTGATGTTCTGATTCCTTTACTGGGTAGGATACAGCAGTGTTTACTTGGTGAAGCTCATTAAGTCATACAATTATAATACACATATATGCATATTATAGTGGAAGAAGAAATATTCATTAATAGAAAGCAAGCCTGTAGTCTGAACAATAAAAAAGGCATATTCCTTTGACCCAACAATTCTACTACTTAAAATCCACCTTGCCAGTATAGTAGAAGTATAGAAAGATTCATATAAAATGTTCATTTCAGCATTGTTTGTAAAGGCAAAGTCAAAATATTTAAAGTAGCTCACAGATTTAATATATAAAATATATTCAATGAAATCACACTATGTATTTAGTATATTCAGTGAAATTCTGTGAAATACCAGGAAACTATGATTGCTGACACAGAAAAGATGTACATGACAATACTAGATGAAAAACAATTTAAAGCAGTTGCAGAAAAATATGTGCAATATATTTGCAAATGTACCTGAAATGTAAATCAATGCAAAAAGGGAGGAAGGACATAGGAATACAGTTCTGAAAGAAGCTTTAATGTCTTTTACTGGGAGGAGAGCAGCCCTTGGTAAATGCTAGTAAGTGTCTTATACTGTGGCCATGGCTAACTATAATAAGAAATGATGTCAGTAAAGGTAACATGCCCCGTTATGAGACATGTGCTTGCCTGCTCTGGATGGATCTTAACTAGGTTTTGTCAGCCTCTGTGTATTTTAATAAGAATTAGTAATCATTCTGCCCAAGACCCACTGAGAGAAATGAGAAGAACAATTACGAATTCTATCTTCTCAACCTTTGTGAGCAAGATACAGTGTAACTTGGGCAAACGGACACATCCTCTAGAACAGAATCACATCTAGTAATACAAAGTTGGATTCTATTTTGTATAGGTAGTCACTATTTTTTGGTGATGTTGAATTTTGAGGAAGCATGAAATAACTATATGTTAAGTTTTCTTAAATTGTCTGCGATACATCAAAAGTTCGGTAACCTTCATCTCTCATCTTGGTAGCACTAAGTAGCAGTAAGGAAAATATAAGTAAAAGATAACAGATTAACACAGTCCTGAGTACAAAAATTTTTTCCTTACTTGCCCTTGATGATTGCATTACAAATGATCATAGTGGAGAGAATGAAAATAAAGAGAATGGCATAGCTGGGCCTATTTTTCCTATATCAGCGTCACTAGGATTAACAACTAGATCACTTTTATCCAAACGTCTGAAGCCCCAAATTTTAATCTTAGCTCCAGCCACAGATCCCAGGGGCTGCAGTCCTTTCCCTTCCTGATCTCGGCCTTTGCTGTATCTGAACAGACTCTCCTGTTTCCCGGACCCTCTCTTTCCTCGGCACGGAGGCTGTAATGTATGTCCTCAGCCCTGTTCCTATTTTATTTACTTCTCAAGATATTTTTTTTTCCGATGAGGAAATTTTTATTCACTTCTTATTGTTCCTTCTCATCATTTAAAAAAAATATTAAGGGTGTAGCCAATCTATGTGCAATTTTCTTTTCCATTTACAGATCTGTGTTTCCAAGGAGAAAAAAAATATTTTAAAAGACTAGGTTAACACTTTTTTTAGGGGGGGATTAGGTTAACGCTGTTAAAAGACATTGCTTATTGGATTATCATTTAGTTGAAACCATGCAATTACTGCAGTGAACACTAGATGTCAGATTTAGTTATAGATTATTTCTCAGAGTTTCATTTTTGTTGTTTTGAACTATTTTCTTTCAGGAGATTTCTATAAGCTTAATTACCACATCAAAAATATGAACATTTTAAAATCTTGATATATAATGTGGAAGTCTTGTCTGAAATAATTATATCAACTAACCCCACTTGCTCCCACTGTCCCATAGCTGAGTACTGTAGTTTTATTTTACATTCCTTTTAAGCAATAAATAAAAATGCTTCACTGATAAAAATTGGGAGAGAGGTGGGGGAAAGAGAAGAATCAAACTATATTATGTTCAGGTACAAATTCCAAATGAATGTGATCACTATATATCAAAATAATATGTATATCAAAATTAATCTAAAAGTAAAATAAAACTGGGAGAGAGGCACTTGTGTAACTGGAAAGTTGGATCCTTTTGTGCCTTGGATGAAACATTCAATCAAGACACATAAACCGAGCCAGGTGTGGTAGCGCATGCCTGTAATCCCAGTACTTAGAAGGCTGAGGCAGGAGGATTGTTGCCAGTTCGAGACCAGCCTAGGCTTCAAAGTGAGCCCAAGGCCAGCCTGAACTGCATAGCGAGACCCTGTCTCAAAAAAAGAGAAAGAAAAAAAGAGAGACACATAAGCCAGGCATATAGCTCAGTGGGACAAGCCACTGCCTGGCAAGTGCAAGGTCCTGAGTTTGATTCGCAGTACAAAACAAAACAAAGCACCAACAGAAAAGACACATAGATGGCCATGAAGAATTTGTTGTAAAGTTGATACAGAGTTACACCTGCAAGTGAGAAGGCAGGCAGTGCCCTAAAAGCATCTGCACTGAGTGCGTGTAGATGTCTTTTATGCACACAGTAGTTACTGCTGCAGTTCAGGGAATTCAGGTAAGTATAATGCTTACCAACAATTTACTTAGAAGTTATTTGGAATTACAAAATGCCTTCCTGTCTTTGCCAGATGGCCAGTGTTCCCACACGGACTGTAATCATGTAAGAATTTAAACAGCAGTTTAAGAAATATAAGTCTTATTTATTTATTTATTTATTTATTTATGGTTTTTGAGACAGGGTCTTGCTATGTAGTTCTGGCCTGTTTTGAACCTCACAACATAGCCCACACTGCCCTCTAACTCACGGTGCATGATCCTCCTGCCTCAGCCTCTCAAGTAGTGGGATTATAGGCCATACCAGGTGATAAACTGTTAATTTAAATCAGGTCCTAGCCTAAACTGTGGTATCTTTAAGGTATATTTTCCTCTCCTAATACTGTGCTACAGATCATAGAAACCAGGAATGCTACATGCCTTATTCTAAAAAGACCTAATAAATGATTACAAATATATTTATACTGAGGTCTTTGTTTCTTTACTGAACTATAATTGGCAAAGTATGCTATTTTTTTAAAGAGAATAAAAAAAAGTAACAAAATAACATAGACAAAAACAAAAGAAAAATAATAAAAATGATACAGGGTTTCAAAACAAAATGATAGCAATTAACAGTGGTTGTTATATTACATACATTAATTGAAGACAACAATATATAATATAACAACCATTGGTGAATTCCTACCATCTTGTTTAGTGAAGCTCTGTATCATTTCTAATGTTTTTATTATTTTTTATTCTCTTTAATGGTTTGATCCATCTTGCACTCTTATATCTGGTAATCTGAGCACACTTTGCGGAAGTAACACTATTTTGGAATTCCCTTTTTCTCACAGGCCTACTGAGACCTAACTACTGCCTACCACTCATGTTTATTAAAATTTGTGTGCCTTTGACTTTTAATGAACTACTTTTGTTCCTTACTCTTCTTTGGCAAATATTACACATTCTGTTGGTAAGTCTATTGGTTTCATGGTGCATTTTATTACTCATTAATTAGGATAGAGAATACGTTTCTGATTTTTACAAATGTTTCAGTTTTTTCCACGGACCAGAATATTAGACATACTTTTTTTCTTGGTCTTTTTCAGACAAGGTTTCAAGCTGGCCTTAAATTCACTTTGTAGCCCAGGTTGGCCTCAAACTAGAAATAGGCCTTGTGCCTCAGCTTCCTGAGTGCAGGGATTATAGGTATGCATCACCATGCCTGGCCTAGACATACTTTAAAAAAAAAGAATTAAAAAAATAATAAAAATGATACATAATTTCAAAACAAGATGATAGGGAATTAACAATGGATGTTATATTTCATATTGTTATCTTCAAAGTAAATGTTCAGATTACCAGATATAGGCATGCAAAATTGATCAAACAATTAGGTCTCAAATGTTCCTTTCAATAAACCAGTAGAAATTAGTAATACAATTATCTTTTTTTTTTTAATTTTATTTTTAATTTTATTTTAAAGACAAAGGAATGGAGACATATGAACCAGAAAAGCCATAAACAATACAGAAAATACAAAGTTATACAGAATATAGTAGGGAATTAGAACTGGATGTTGTATTACACAATTATCTTCACATTAGTTAACACAAAAACATTAAAGGAAATACCAAATTATAGATAAGATAGTAGGGAATTTGCACTGGATGCT